>CM023452.1:191066472-191285163 GCA_013339765.2 Haemaphysalis longicornis
AATGATGCAAAGATGGCCCCAACACGGCCATTGCCCAACTTCTGCAGTGGTGCTTTAACACAGTACACTAGCTTCACACCGCCCTCACTGATGGCCATCCAGGTCAATCCCATACTGACATCCTAGGGGCATTGGCAACTTCTGACTTTTTGTAAACGGTAAAGAACTCTAGCTGCTACGGTGAAGCCACTTCAACAAATATACATTCCTTAACAAATCATTGGCAGCGACTCGATCCTATTTGCTACATTTCGTGAACCCCTCATTGGTGTTGAATTGTTCCTTTTTAGTTTTAGAATTGCACTCGCGATTAATTGTTTGACACGCTCAGGAATTACATACGTGCTTATCGCTATACTAAGCGCGAAAACATTTTTCAGTACCACTAGTGAAGCCTACCACTACTGCGACGACTCTCGCCCGTGTGTTTGTTCGATAGTTGCCACTGCCATGGTTTGGCAAAGAATTTTAGTTGTTAGCCCTGTTCATTAGAGACCTTACCAAGCTTAGCAGGTTTCGGCGCTACCCGACATCTCCCACGGAGCGCTTGCTGGGGATATCAATTGGTACAAATACCATGCACTGATACGGAGAGAACTGACGTGAAGGTGTCCTGTCGTGGGCTGTTTAAAGGCCAGTGAATTGCGTATTTGACAAACCCGGAATCCTCACTCACCTCACGTGGACCGCTTTATTGCGCTGGACTTGAAGGATCCGCAAAAAAATCAACTGCTTTGCATAGCAAACACACATAGAAAGGTACCAAACAATCATTGCTTTCGAAAAAAATGTATACATTTCACAGTAGAAAACGGGTTGCAGATGATAAGTTACGGTCTTTCGCAAAAAACAAAAGTACCAGTCGCGAACACACGGAGCTAACGAGAACACAGGCGGCTCCTCCTCCTGGCTACTGAGGGCGGGCAACGAAGCCTATTAAGCTCCTGCGAACCGGATGAAAGGAGGGTTGCAAGGGATCCAGTATATAGCACCAACGTCGGTTCATCTATCTTCTATCTAGTCAAGTGTGTCCCACACACCTCCGAGTCTGCCTCTGCTTGGTGTTCTGGAAACACCAGTCGACATATATTTTGTGTACAACCTGGAAGTAGTTCTCCCGTTGCCAAGACCCAATGTTCTGGGGTGAAACGTTGTCTCACAACGGTGTTTATATTGTAATAATCGCCTGGCTACCCTTGCTCTATTCGAAAATTTCATATCAAAGAAAACTATCCCAGCGCCACAAATGAGCGCTGCTTGAGGTTATTGAATTGTTCAGGAGCCCAAATCAATTCTTGATTCTGCAACGAGCAAAAAAAAAGTTAGCGCCAATCCACTCTGTGAATGTGTCTGAAAAACAAAGCGGTAAACGGCACCCGCAACGATTACCAATGCGACGTAACATAATTCACTCACGTCGCTCTACAAATATTGAAACCAGAAAGAAGTGATATGCATTTACCACAACCTCTATTAATTCAGAGATATTCTTGGTAAGGTTTTAATTATTGCATGATGCATGAGAGGTGGTTGGTGGAGTCCTATTGGTGTAGCACAAGAGTGGAAACTCTTTTTTCTAGAAATTAAGGGAAGCTCAAACCCGGTGTTAGACGATCTTACATATCAGTCTCTGCCGCCGCGGACGGAGGCGGCGAGATCGGCGGCAGAGACGAAGGAGGTGCCGGAAGAGGAGGAGGAGCAGGGGGAAATACTTCGATTCAGATTTCTAAACGGCCCAGAACGCGGTCCTTGGGATTGCTTCCTTCTTCACTGCAGCCTATATTCAGTCCGCGCCACCTGTGCTTTGTCAACTAGCTGAAGCTGGGTGGGCAGAGAGGGGCTGGGCAGCAGCATCTCCCATGGCTATTGTTGGGTAGTTGTCGGGAAGAGAGGATGGTGCTCAAGGCTAAAGTCACACAACCCCGATTATGTGGCAGAGTGTTCCTACACTTGAACAAAATTTACATTCAGCATCGTAGTGATTCGGGTGCATTAAGTGAAGACGCGTCGGGTGTTTGAAGGGGCCGGATTGTATGAGAAGTAGGGTAGTTTGTTGTTCTATGTAAAGTCAGGGTAAGGTGAAGGTAGGATCTGTCTCAGAAGGCAATAACGCTGGCTTACTTCCCTGAACGAGAGAAGCGGGTGACTGTCCTCGTGCAGCTCCATAGCACGGGGGTAAAAGTGCAGTGTTGGTGGGCGTATTTGTTGCCTTTCATGGAAGCGCCAGCGACTGTCCAGATGAGCTGAATGGAACAATTAGGGGAGTGTTTTTTAGGCAGACGCCGAGCAGGTCGGGAGACCAAACCCGACAGGTAATTACGGTAGGCTTGTTGGGAATTGGTGTCTACCTTACGAACCTCTGGTTCAGTGAGAGCCAAGGCGATGGCTGTCTCTTCTGCTGCCTCCATTTCTTCGGTCTTGAGTGAGGCACAAGCAAGCAGGTGGGTTCTGGAGGTAGCCGCGATGATGGCGTACAGCTGCCCTCGATGTTGGAAGGCGTCTGTGCAGATAACTTCATGATCCCGTGTAGGTAACTTCATGATAACTTGAGCCCGTGCTTGTCGGCGCCCCGTTTTGTCTGAGGGGTTCATATTTCTAAGCAAAGGGAGTATCATTATTTCTTGTCGCCAAAAGTCCAAGATTACATCAAGCGGAGTGACATAATCTGCTGCCCGGACAATCCGGTGAAAGATGCGTCGATCCGCCGCAGTACTGCTCATTCGGAGCTCCTGCATAGAAAGATGGCCCTCTATCAGTTCTTACACCGTGTTGTAGAGTCCCGTGGTAAGACGAGTCTCTGAAGACCCATGCCTTGCTCAACCGCCTTTCTAATCATTATATAAAGCATCTTTATGTCCTCCTTGCCGGGAAGAAGACAGGAGGATGACGTAAGTGATTCTCGAGACGGCCAAAACCTTGAACTAATCAAAAGGTATTAGATTTCTTGAAGCCTCGATTCTTGGTTGCAACTTGCCTGATGATGTGTATGATTTATTCATGCTGTGTGTAAGGTGCTGCAAGGATAACTCACTCTTGATGTTGACCAGAAAATAGAGGTCCAGGAACTTGATGCTGGGCTTGGAGTGATGGCCTGGCCATCAAGGAGTATTTGAATGTGTTCCTTGATATGTCGTTTAGCGTGAGGGCGGATGACAAGGAGCTGAGGTTTTTACGTGAACACTGGAAGCCACAGGCCCGTTGGCGTACTAGAAGTGATATGCCATGGGTTCGCGGACTTGAATCGTTTTCGCGTGGCATTTAGCGAGAATGAATGGGTTAAATCCGTAGATTTGCTTGGTGAGGGCCCTGTTTGCCTTCCCCGTCTCCGCAAGGGCTCGTAGCTAAATCGGTAAGACAACGGGCTCTAGGTTTGATTCTAGGTTTGATTCCTGGCGGTGCAGTATTCTTTTATTTGTTTGCGGGCCTTTTCTGATGCCACCAACGGTCGCGAAAGAACACGTTGGGGTTCAGGTAAAAAGCTTTACTTTAAAACGTTTAGCAAAAAGGTCTTTTCTTCACAATAAAATATTTCCGCCTCTCCAGTATATTAATTCAGCATGTGTAATGTGTGATTTGAGAGGTATTTCTACCTCACATCCTTTTCAGGGTTTCGTGGGGGTTCGTTGAAAGCATTTTTAGAAACCACTTCTTCATCTGCGGATCAATCTCAGAGGTTCCACGACATCAGATGGTACTGGCGCAATTTAGGAAGTTATGTTGTCGGGAGTTTTTCTTAGACACATCGAATCTGTTTCATGCGAAAATAGAGGACTCCCCGCCTCCCCCCCCCCCGGAAGAAACTCCATCCGAAAGGTATGCGGCGGATACACTGCGTCTTCCTAGCGTACGAATAGGTGCCACGCGCAAAATGGGTCTGTATAAAAGAATGGAAAATTCCATAAGGGCGAATTCGGAACCAATTACCTGCTCTGCTGTAAAACAAATAACTTGAATGTAGGCTTCACTTCTGCACACATGCGATGCTGAGAGTTCATTGCCCCATGCGCTACATCAGCAGATGAATACACATATAGGAAGGTTTTAGTGTCTTTATAGAATACCTCCCCTAGAACCTTGTATTTGCGATGCAATCGGTAGTCAGCAAATTTATTGCCACGTTCACAAAAACACGCAAAATCGTCCGCAGCAAGGCATTTCTACGGGTGATTTAAGGGCGCTGACAGCAAAATTTTACCAATATAGCCTATGAAAAAAGCTTCATAAGTATAACAAAAGTTTCGAAACACCAGGGGTTCGCAAACCAGTTGAATGCGGAGGTGCGTTGTGCATTAAAAATCACCGCTTGCGCTACACGCGAATTGCCGGAAGGGGGCTGTTTTTTACCTTGTGCAAAGAAAGACAGTGCAGAGGCTATCTAGCTAAGCATGAAGGCCGGGAAAAATATCAACCGTTAGCGTTTGTTCCTCTCTCACTTTCGCCACTTGATGTAAAGCAACCTTGTCAAGCTACAGATAGGAAGTGACAAGGCGAGGCGGTTTGGATGTCGTGCCACGGGCTTCATAAAGTTTCCCAATGGGGCGGAGGTTGCAGCCCCGGCTATGCACCAAGCTGTGTTACAGTTGCAATTAGTACTCATTCTGAAACCATTCCGGAAACGACATTTTTGCAGTGCAAGAGCAGAAGTAAGGTGCGGTGAACAAAGACGGTTTAATAAACACCTTTAATTAACCCGTGTATCTATCGAGAGTAGCATACGCTGACCAAGCCCTTGAAAATCTACTTCGCGACAATACGCAAGCGCATTGCAGGGAAGGACTGTTTTTAGACAATAAAATATGCCCGCTGCAAAATTATGAAGGCCCTACCGCGTGTGGTTCAGCAAAATTTAATTATGGGATGAAAGCCTGATGCAAAAAGAATCAAAAATAAAAAGCACCGTTTTGTTTTCTGATTTCACATAGATGTTCTTTACCATTTATAAAAGTACACTCTTACCTCCAAACATTGTCTTAAAAGGGTGCGCAATGTCGCCTAATGTACCCGTTGGCGTTCAACCACAATAGAAGTATTTTTGAAGTAGTATAGATGTCGACTACACACAAGCAGCTTCATTGCGTAAAGGTCATCTGAAGTGTTTTCAATGGCTATGTAGGCATGAACACATCCATTAGCCAAAACTCACAAAGTACCGGCACAGACTTCCGCAAATTTAAATATTCCATTGTGAATTGTTTAGCGTGGTTGTACCAGGGGATTGTCAGAACTGAACGCAAGTGACCAACGCTCCATAAAAAATGTGTGGGTAAAAACTAAGCACAAATTTGTATAAGCTCTTATTTTCGCCGACGCAACAAAGCAAATATTTAGTTCTTACGATAACACCAACACGTAACAACGTGCAGCCTAATTTCATATTACTGAAAGCAAATTTATTATTGCACGTAAAAACTAAAAGATCACAACGACGATACATTTAACCCATTACTTCAAAAAGGGGCCATGTAGTTTGGGTTTGAACATGCGTAGGCATTTTAAGCGGTAAACGGGTGCTGCTGTACAGGAAAGTTAGTGGCAATAGGCTTCTTTTTGCTTTGTCGATGTCCACATGGTCGACAGCTACGGCCGAAAGTGACATATACTAGTGAGTGGTAGGGCGCATCCACGATAGCTGTTCTGTCCTTACGTAGCCAGTACGTATATTCAATGACCAGAGCACAGCTGTGCGAGAGCTCACGGTTTTTCTCGCCTGTCGTCAGTAAATTTCTGCTAAACACAAACGTCCGGCCAATAAAACTGGATGTGAAAATTAGCGGTAGTGCTTCCAGTGCTGTACGTGTGACAATGCAAGCTACGTTAGCCTTATTGCGAGACACTCGTTTTCCGATGCCTTGCTCTAGAATGCTCGGGCCTTTACAGACGCCGGACTTTAACAGCCAAGATGTGTACTTCTACGCCCCTTCCCCCGGCCGACATGGTTTTAATCTCCGTGGGCAAAGACGCAGAGGCACCAAGGATACACTTACACGCTGCATTCCCGCACCTCTGTAGGTTTCATGTTAGTGGACATGGCCAGGGATTTTTTGGTGTGACTTTGGCCGGTTTTAAGATCTGAATATTTTAACTACCACTATAAGAAAACTTTCTAAAGATCATTTTATCACGGAGTAAAGACAGTGAATTTTATAAGGCTGTTGGGGGGTTTAAATGTGCGCCCCGGTGTTCATGTTTCTGAATTATTCAGCTATGTGGGGAAGCAGGTTTGAAAAATGGGCGTGCGAGGCGGTTACAATGTGCAAACTCTGGAGAACGACTCGAATGGAAGGAAGGAAGAAAAAAATACGTTATTTTTTCCTTCGGTGTCACGTATTCGGAATGTAGTAGGCCCAGAGAAACGCCACGATGGTCAGGGCCGGGAATGTGGTCACGACTTGGACTGAGTCCTCCGTGTCGCGCAACATCTGCTAACAGTTGTGAGGGGGCGTATGGGTCTGCGGGGCCGTCGCAGAACGAATCATAGTAAGTGTGGAGTGCCCAGAAGTGTAATCAGGTAGGATCTGTAAAGAGGTGTGGTTGACGGTGTATCTGTTTTGTTTTGTGAGGGAGGGTGCGTGTTTGTAACATACGCAGAATGTGGCCCGCCTCCGGGGTCGAGGTTTGGGTGAAGGGGTGGGTATGGGAAGCGGACAAGCCGGTAGTGCTGGGCAATATCTCTGTAATTCAGGAGGGAGGTTGCCTGGTCCGTATGGACATCGCGGGTAGGCGTAGTCAAAATGGCAACCCGGTGATTAAGTTTCGCGAACACGTACGTGCTCCAATTCATTAACGCCTTGGCCTGTGTAGGCTGGTGCTGACAACAAGGTCACGATGTGAGATGGAATATTTTCGCGGAGAATTCGAAATGCAATAGAAAAGCTTTAAGCGCGAATCAAATTGTGAACGGCCTGCTGAGAGTTAGGACAAATTCGGTGGTGGGGCGCTGTGTTAGCGTGGCTGCCTCCGCCGTGTTTTTTTAGGATGGTAGTTAGGATGGTAGCCGCCATCACGTTTGGTAGTGTGTGCTGGTCAACAACAGCTATACAGCGTGCAGGGTTGTGAAGGTAGGGATTGGCTTGAGGGTACAGTGTGAATAGGGACGGCGGATACAGTATCGCGTGGGCGTTGGCTCGCGTTAGTTACCATTCTGCATGGCAAGTCGGGTTGATGTGGCAATGCATTGGACGAATTCGGATGATGTTTAGGATGTGAGGCGAAATGGGGATAGGGAGGGTTGGGATGGTGACGTGGAGTAGGTTTCGAGTTAAGAATGCAGTGTCATGTAGGGGAGGATGAGAGGCGTGTGACTTTGGAGATGTGGGTGGTGTCTCGGTGTTCGCATAGGGTGTGGTGTATACTGAGGTCGAGTAAGCCATGCGATGATTAAATAGCGAAACTTTTCAAATTCTTTCGGCCATAAAGTAGCTCCAGTTTTATTTATTGCCAAATACCACGTCGCACAAAGAGCAGTAAATAAACGTATCCTCATGTAAAGCAATACAGGACGTTTCAACCATGAGAGGCCAAATCAGTTCTCATTTTAAGAAGTTGTGTAAGAGCCAGTTACCGCCTGGTGTAAGAGGCCATGCTTTAATTCACCATCGTTCAGTTTATACCGACTGAATTCCTAACAAATTTTTCGCACTTTTGTGGAAATGCACTGTAAAGCATTGCGGCTGGAAAATACCAGGAGAATTGCTGCTTTGGAATAATTTGATCAATATCAGACTGTACTTGCCTACAAATTCATGGCCTCTGCCATCTACGAGTCTGGTTGAACAAAAGTGGAAGCGAACTGCCTGTCTTGTTGTATTGACCTTCCTGTTACTTCTGGAGTTCATAAGTATCCCTGCTATTTCCTCTACCTGATACGTTCTAAATTTGGGATCGATAGCTCCTTGATCCACCTTTTCTGTCAATCAACATGTGCTCCAGTTTGTAGCAGTAGATCTTACTGTGAATGCGTTTACTACCGTGACGAGTTCCTCTTCTGCACACCTGATACCCAGGTAGTCCTGACTTGGTCTTTGCCCAATTTCTACAGTGATGTCCTAACACCGTACACCAGCTTTAAACCGCCCCTAATAATAGTCATCTAGGCGAATACCATGCTTAAATCCAAGGTGAATGAGCTACTTCTGACTTTCCCCAATGGCGAAGGACTCTAGGTTCTGCCGGGAGGACCACTTCAACAAATATACGTTCCTCGGGAACCAATCATTGGCAGCAAAACGGTCCTACTTGGTGATTTTCGTGAAGAAGTCGTTGGCGTAGAATTGTTCCTTAGAAGCGTTGAAATTGCAGTCGACATAAATTGTGCGACGCGCAGCGAAGTTACATACGTGCTTACCGTGATATACACTGCGGAAACGTCTTTACGTACCACCGGCTAAGCCTACCACTCCGTCGACACATCTCACCCATGCCTTTCGTTCTTGTTGGCGATGGGAGTGGTTTGCCAATGTGTTTTAGTTGTGGCCTTGTTTATTCACGAACTTAAAAAGCTTACCAGATTTCCAGCTGTACCCACCATCTTCACAAGGAGCACTTGCCAGCTGATATCAACGGGTCGCCAATACCTACACTGATATGGAGAGAACTGATGTTGAGGTTTCGTGTCGTGGGCTGTTCAAAGAGCAGTGAATTTCATATTTAACAAATACGGAAGCCTTACTCTTATCCGGTTAACCGCTTTCGTGCATTGAACTAGAAATAAAGCGTGAATAAGCAAGCGTTTTGCATAGTAATTACACATAGAACGCACCAATAGTGATTGCTTTAGAAAAAGAGGCATAAATGTGGCTACAAAAAACGTGTTGCCGAAGGTAAATACGGTCTTCCGCAAAAAAATACCACTAATAGTCGCGAACACATTGAGCTCACGAGAACAGATGTGGTTCTACCTTCTTGCTACTGCGGGCGGATGGGGAATACCGTTAAGATCCTGGGACCAGGATGAAGGAAGTGTTTCAAATGACTGAGGTTATGGCAACTACGCGGTACATCTATATAGACAAGTTTATCCTACACAACACTGTACCTGCGTCTTCTCGGGGGTCTGGAAATACCTGTGGATTTGTATTTTATGATACAACCTCGAACTAGTTCTCTCTTAGCCAAGTCCTCATTGTTGGGAGGTGAAGAGTTGCCTCTCAAGCAGGTTGCATATTGTAATATTCGCCCTGGCTATCATTGCTCTATCAGGAAATTGCTTAGGAAAGTGAACGTGATCCCAACCTCACAAAAGTGCGCCGCTGCACGTATTCAATTGTTTTGAGCCCAAATCAATTCTCAAAGACGCAAGAGGAACAAGCAACATATAGCGCAAATTGTCTGTTCTTTACATCAAATATTTCAAGGCCTGTCCCATATGTGTGTAATGTCTGGTTTGAGAGGAATTTCTTCCTCGCGTGATTTTCGTGGTTTTGTGCGTGGTCGTCGAAAGCATTATGAGAGACCACTACTCCTTCCACGGATACATATCAGAGATTCCACTACATTCGATGGTGCTTCCGGAATATAGGAAGTTCTGTCGGGAGTTTACTTAGCCACATGGCATCGTCTTCATGCGAAAATAGCCACCTCTCCGTCCGAAAGAATATCCGAGATACACTCCGTTCCCCCTCGTCTAAGAATATGTGCCAAGCGTAAAATAGGGCTGCATAAAAAATGAAAAATTTCGAGAGCGCGAATTAAGAGCCAATTTGCTGCTCTGATATAAACAAATCTCCTGATTATACGCTTTACTTCTATACGCATGCCGAGCTGAGAGTTCCTTTACCACGCGCGACAACAGCATATCAGAAAAATATAGGATTTTTCTATTGTCTTTAATAAACACCTCCCCCTAGAACCTTGTATTTGCGATACAATGGATAGTGGGCATGTTTATTGCCACCTTCACAAATACACGCAAAATCTTCCGCAGCAAGGCATTTCTATCGGTGATTGAAGGGTGTTGATAGAGACATTGCAACCCGCTTAGCCTATAATAATAGCTTTATAAGTTTGTTAAAACGTTCGAAATACCAGGGGTTTGCAACGAGTTCAGTGCGGAGGTCCGCGTTGGATTAAGAAATCACCGTTTGCGCTGCAGCTGGAATTGAAGGAGTGGTGCTTTTTTTTCAACTTGTGCGAAGAACGAAAGTGCAGAGGCTATTCTAAATAAGCGTGAAGGACGGGAACAATACCAACGTTAGCGTTCATTTCTTCGCTAACTTCCTACCACTTGGTTGTAAAGCCACCTTGTCATCCTAGACATAGGATATGACAAGGCGAGGATGGTTTGGATGTCGTGCCAAGGGCTTCATAACGTTGCCCCCGCGTGGCGGGAAGTTGCAGCCCCGGCTATACACAAAGCGTTTTTCAGTTGGAATTAGTACTAAACACCAAATCCATTCCGCCAACGATGTTTTTGCAGTGCAAGAGGAGAATTACGTTTCGGTGCTCCAGAGACGGTTTAATAAATGCTTATAATTAACCGTGTATCTCTGGAGACTATCACACCTTGACGAAGCCCTCGAAAATCTACTTCACGACAATTCGCAACGCGCATTGCAAAGAAGGACTTTTTATAGACAATAAAATGTGTCCGCTACGAAATTCCGAAGTCCCTTACGAGTTTGTTCAGCATCATTTAATTATGACATGAAAGCCTGATGCAACAGAACAGAAGACGAAAGCACTGGACTCTTCCTGGTTTTACATAAATATTCTTGACCATTGAATAAAAGACCACGCTTACCTCCAAACGCTGCTTTATAAGGGTACGCTCTATCGCGTAAGTGCCGTTGCCGTCCAACCGTAATAGAAGCATTTTTGCACTAGTATAGTTGGCACTACACACAAGCTGCTTCTTTGAGTCAAGGTCAACTGGAAGTGTTCAAACGGCTCGATTACTTAACAGATGCATTACGCATAACTCACAAAGTGCGGCCAACACCTTCAACAAAGCTTCTTTCTCAAACGTTACGCTCATGTTAGGTTTCGAATGATTGGCAATTAACTGTTAGTGCCCAATGTCCCATTAAACGAGCGGGAATAAAAATGTACTAACAAATTTGTATATGTTTCTAATTTTTGCCACAAACAACATAAAAAGTTAGTTTCTACAATAGCGGGAAAAGAAAAGTAACATTTTGCATAACTTACATAAATATGAAAGCAAATTTAATATTGCGCATAAAAACTAAAACTTCAAACAAAAATTAAAGTTAACCAAAGTACTTCAAAAAGTCCTCACGGTAGTATGGGTTTTGAACATGCGTGCTGATATCAAGAGGTAAATGGGTGCTGCTGAGATGGCTTGGCTTAGTGGCAATAGGCTCCTTTTTTTGCTGTGTCTGGTCACCAAGCGAGTCGACAGCTACGGCTAAAAAGCGCACATACCAGTGGGTGGTAGGGGCGCATCCATGGTACGTTTTCATTTTCAGTGCTTACGTAACTGGTACGTATATTCAACGGACCAGAGCACAGCGTTGCGAGCAAGGTCAAGGTTTTTTTGCCTGTCTTCTGTAAAATATCGCTAAACGCAAAAGTTCCGTGCAATAAAACTGGATGTGACTGAAATGAGTCGTTAGTGTTTGCGGGCTGTACGTAGGATATCGCAAGCTACGTTGCCTTATTGCGAGACACTCCTTTCCGACGCCTTGAGCTAGAACGCTCCGGGCTTCAAAGACACCACACTTTTTCACAGCCAAGATGTGTACTTTTATTCCCCTTCTCATTGTGTCATCTCAAGTGAGCAAAAAGAGCAGACGCGCAAAAATACACTTAAACGCTGCATTTGTCCAACCTTCGTAGGTTTCACGTAATAAAGATGGCTTGGGCTTGTTTGCGTGTGACTTTGGCCATTTTTTTCGTCGTGAATATTATAACTACCACTTTGGATAACCCCTTCTAAAGACGGATTTTTACGCCGGTCTAAGTCAGTGAATGTTATGAGGGTTTGTTGGGGGGCTTTTGAATGTGCGCCGCGTGATGAGATGTTCGAATTAGTGAGCTATACGGGGAAGCACGGCTTGAAAACTGGTCGTTCCATTAGTTTACAATATTTCACACTCTGGCCAACGATCGAAAAGAAGGAAAGAAGAAAGGAATAGGTATTTTATCATTCGGGATTAGGTATTCGGAATGTAGGAGGCCCAGAGAACCGCCGCGACCGACAGCGCCGCGAATGTGGTCATGACTTGGACTGAGTACGCCGTGTCGCGCGACATCTTCTCCCAGAGGTGAGAAGACGGGACGGGGCCGTATTGTTTGCGGGGCAGTCGCAGAGTGAATGACAGTGAGTGTCGAGTGCCCAGCAGTCTAACCAGGTACGGACACTAAACAGGTGTGGCTGACACTGTATCATTTGTGTTCAGTGTGGGAAGGTGCGTGTTTCTAGGTTACGCAGCTTGTTACCTGCCCTCCGGTGTTGAAGGTGCTGGTGCAGGGGTGGATATCGCAGCGCCGAAAGGGGTAGTGGCGGCAAATCTCCGTATAATTCAGGAGGATGGTTTTCTTGCCTGTGGGAACATCGCGTTCAGGTCGTAGTTAAAGTGCACCATGTCCATAAGTTCGCCAACGCGTACGTGCACCAATTCAGAACGTCTAGGCCTGTGTGGGCTGCTGCCCAAAACATGGCCATGATATGGGATGGACTTTTTTTCGGAGAGAATTTGAAACGCCACGGGAAAGATGTCACCACGAATAAAAGTGCTCATGGACCGCTAAGAGTCAGGTAGGACGATTTTTTTTCATAGTTAGGATGGTAGCCGCCATGACGTTTGTGGCGGGTGTTCGTGAAGAAGGGCTACACAGTGGGCAGGTTTGTGATGGTAGCGGTGGCTTGAGGGTACAGTGTGCATAAATAAAACGGGTATAGTTTGGCGGGGGCGTTGGCTCCCGTTAGTCACCATTCTGAATGGCAAGTCGGCTTGATGTGGCAATGCATTGGGAGGATTCGGATGATGTTTCGGATGTGAGGTGAAATGGGAACAGGAAGAATTGGGATGGTGAGGTAGAGAAGTTTTATCGATTCAAACATTGTAGCTTCCTACAGGGAAGGACCCGAGGCGCGCGAGTTGGAGATGTGTTGGCTGGCTAGGTGTTCGCGTGTGTTGTGTATGCCGACGTAGAGTGAGCCATTGCATGCGTTCCTTAGCGAAACCTTTGCAATCGTTTGGAAAATTCAGTTATGCTCCAGTTTTAGTTATTGCGCAATAGCACGCCACACAAACGCATGAGATATGTGTATCCAATTTTAAAGCAATAGGGGACCTTACCACAGAAAGAGGGCAAAATTTTCAGTGCTAATTTAAGAAGTTGTGTGAAAGCATCTTACTACTGTTGTACAGGCCATATGAATGCATAATCATTCGGTAAATACGGATTCTAGATTGTGATAAACTTTGTAGTAATTTCCCGTAAAAGGCGGGATTAACAATTGTACGGCAAAATACCACAGGAATTGCTGCATTGGTAGAAATAATCAATATCGAACAGTACTTCCCTACTCATTGTGGCCGCTGCCGTCTACAAGTCTTGGTCAACAAATATGGAAGCGGAATACCTGTCGTGTAATCGTGTTGATTATCCTGTCCTGGTGAAGTTCACGAGAATGCGCTGCTATTCGCTCTGCCCTATACGTTCTACATTAGTGATCGGCAGCCCCTGGACCTATTTTTTTTGTCAATCATCATGTGCTCCAGTTCGGAGGCAGTCAACCTTACTGCGAATGCTTTTACCCTCCTTGCTTTTGTTCGGCCTATATCATGCCCGGATGGCCCCAACCTGAGTGTTCCCCCACTTCTGCAGTGATACTTTAAAACAGCACCCTAGCTTCACACCGCACCCACAGGTGGTCATCCAGGTGAACCCATACTTACATCCTAGATACTTTGGCAACTCTTTTTTATCAACGGCAAAGGACACTAACTTCTGCCATGGGGCCACTTCAACAAATCTACGTTCCTCGGGAACCAATCATTTGCAGCGAATCGGTCCTATTTGGTACTTTTCGTGAACCCGCAATTGGCGTGGAATTTTTCTTTCTTAGTCTTAGAATGGAACTCGCCAAAAATTGCGTGGCACGTTGAGAAATTACATAGGCGCTTACCGCTATATTCAGCGCGAAAACATTTGTAAGTACCACAAGGGAAGCCCTACCACTCCCGCGACACTTGTCGCACGCGCGTTTGTTCTAGATTTGTCACTGGCGTAGTTTTGGAAATGTATTTTAGTTATTAGCCTTGTCCTAAGACGTTAACAAGCTTAGCAGATTTTGGCGCTACCCAACATATCCCAAGGAGCACTTGCTGGTGATATCAGCGGGTACCAATAAAATGCACTTATATGGAGAGTACTGACGTGGAGGTTTCCTCTCGTGGCCTGTTCAAAGGGCAGTGAATTGCGTATTTGACACACCCGGAATCCTCACTCACCTCCCGCGGACCGCTTTATTGCGTCGAACAAGAAGGATCCCGAAAGTAATCCACTGCTTTGCATAGTAAACATAGATTGAACGTACCACAATATCATTGCTTTCGAAAAAAATGCACACATTTACCAGATGCAAATGTGTTGTAGAAGACAAGATACGCTCTTTCGCAAAATATACAAGTACAAGTGGCAAACACATAGAGATCACGAGACGACCGGCGGCTCCACCTCCTCGCTACTCAGTCCCGTTAAGCGAATACCGTTAAGCTCCAGCGAACAGGATGAAAGAAGGGTTGCATGTGATCCAGTATGTGTCATCAACGGAGGTACATCTATGTAGCCAAGTTTATTCCACAGACCACCAAGTCTGCCTCTACTCGGACTTCTGGAAACACCCGTGGATATATATTCTCTGTACAACCTGGGAATAGTTCTTTTGCTGCCACGACCCAATATTCTGAGGAGAAAAATTGTCTCACAAACAGTGTTTATTTTTTATTATGGCCTGGCTACCCTTGCTATATTCGAAAATTGCATATCAGAGACCTTGATCCCAGCACCACAAAAGAGCGCCGCTCGACGTTATTGAATTGTTCTGAAGGTGAAATCAATTCTTTATGCTGCTACGAGCAAAAAACGTTTAGCACAAAGGTCTTTTCTTCACATTAAAATATTGCATGTCAATCCATTATATGAGTTCAGCATGTGTAATGTCTGGTGTATTTCTTCATCACGTCATTTTCGGGATTTCGTGGGTATTCGTCGGAACCATTTTGAGAAACCACAACTTCCTCGACGGATCAATCTCAGAGGTTCCACGACATTGCCTGGAACTACATGAATTTAAAAGTAATGCTGTCGAGACTTTGGATTTGTTTTATGCGAAAATGAACACCTATACCAAAGGGAGAAATTCCTTCCGAAGAAGGCCACCGATACACTCCGTTCCCCCTCACCTAAGAATGTGTGCAACGCCTAAAATGCGTCTGCATTAAAGAATGAAAAATTCCGAAAGCGCGATTTGAGAACCACTTGGCTGCTCTGGTGTAAAGCAAATATCTCGAACCTGAGCTTCAGTTCTGCACACTTGCGCTGCTGAGAGTTTATTTTCCCACGCGCAACATCAGCACATCAATAAAAATATGGGAATGTCGTATCCTCGTTATTAAATACCTCGTCTTAGAAACTTGCATTTGCGACGCAATGTATAGTGACCACGTTTATTGCCGCCTTCACGAATACACGCAGAATCGTCCGCACCAAGGAATTTCTAGCGATGGCTTAGCGGCGTTTAAAGAGACATTGTAACCCGTATACCCAATAAAAAAGCTTTATAAGTATGTTAAAACGTTTGAAACATCAGGTATTTCCAAACTAGTTGGATGCAGAGGTCAGAGTTGCATTAAGAAATCACAGCTTGCGCTGCACGTGAATTGCACGAGGTGGCTTTTTATAGTTTGCCAAGAAGGAAAGTGAAGAGGCTACAAAGATATGCATGAACGTCGGGAACATTGCGAACCGTTAGCGTTTGTTCTTCTCTATCTTCCGCCACTTCAACTGTTTCTCTGACTTCCGCCTTCTGTGAGACGATACTTTTTGGGTAGCTCTGGTTGTGTGATGTCTTGCCCTTCAGGTGTGCAAGTGCAGCTGGCTTTGCAGTTGGCTTCCGACCATGCCCTTAGCAGGTGGTGGAACTGTCGACTCATGAACAGTTGCATGGTGCCTAAATAGAAAGCACGCGGTACAAATGTTGGCAGAAATGTGTGGTTCTTTTACGAGCGCCGTCGTCGGTTACCCTTCATATTGCGGCGCTTGCAAATTCAAGCAGGGGCTGACGTTACACGCCGAATGCTGTTTGATTTCTAGAAGCTTGTATCTCAGGAGGCACAAACGCTTTCCCGTTGTCCGGCAAATTTAACGTGGTATGCCAAACGTGGTGAACAGAGGGTGCTGCACGCTGATGACTGCTCTCGACTTAGACGTCTTTCGTTGTACTTCAGACCACTTGGCGACAGCAATAACGACCGAAAAGGTATGTGCTTCACCGGACCCTAAAATCCCCATGCAAGGTGTGCCATGGCGTTCTCGGTTTGTCCACGTTGGGACGGGAGCCTTCTATTGATAGCTCTCGTTGTGCTAGCACTCCTCGCATGACCCATCAGTGGACTGCAATGGTAACCCCCCCCCCGCCCCAATGGTTATCAAATGGACTCCATTGGTCACGGCAATGCTGATCACAAGTGGACGCCAATGGCGCCTTCAATAGTGACTACCTCTGGCGCACGGAGGATTTTATTTTGGTTGGAGCCGGACTAGAGAAGAAAGACGCACAACATGACACTGCAAAACACAGAAATTTACGGAAACGTAAAACAAAATAAGCCAAAGTAAACATCTGCAGCCGCATTCGGGAGGCTTTCTGAAAAGTGGCGATTGACTGCTTTGTTATCTAGTTTTGATTTTCGTAGGAGGTATTGCAAAATTACTGATGGTTTTGCTATTCATGCGTCTATTCACGACGTCCTATTCACGAAAACCTTGCTGAAAATGTGGCAACGATATCCGTACGACATGAATGATATCGTAAAGATTTCATCGACTTGTCTTCGATATTGCAGAGATGTCAATACATTTGGAAGTTTTATAACATGTCATTTACATGGTAAGGATTTCAAAGACATATCGTTTTCCTCGAACATTGTAAAGGTCCGATGTCGCAAAGACTTCAAAGTCATGTGAAATAACTATTACGAGGCGTTTGTGATGTCATAAGTTATTTTGCGACATGTCGATATTCTCCAACATTGTAAAGATCTGGTATCGTATAGAGTGGAACGTCATGTAAAAAAACAGATCGGCAACATGTTTATGATTGAACTAATTCAACGATGAGCCCTAGAATTGCTGCAGTATGACTTCAAGAGAGGCATACGACGTGTGACATGCCGCCAAAATCAGCCCTGTGTGCACTGTGGTTTCTGTAACATATAGCTGACAACATATGTCTTGCCTTGTCAGCGCTGGAAGTACGCAAAGTGCAAGGTACAGTGCAAATAAAGTACAGTACAAACGCTGACGCATTGCACAATGAGTTTAAATAAACAAAATACAAATTCATCTTTAACCGGTTGTTTTGTCAATGTTCCTACAGGATGCATATTTCGAACTCGGTCATTCAATTATGTCATTAATTTCACGTGTCCACATTACGAAATATCTGCTGATTAATTACAACCAGCTAAAAATTTGTGTCGAAATATCACTAAACAGTTGAAATTTTTAATATAGGAATGTCAAGGCTATAAA
Organism: Haemaphysalis longicornis; assembly: GCA_013339765.2. Classification (NCBI taxonomy): domain Eukaryota; kingdom Metazoa; phylum Arthropoda; class Arachnida; order Ixodida; family Ixodidae; genus Haemaphysalis; species Haemaphysalis longicornis. Next base: position 191,084,197 of record CM023452.1, read on the forward strand.
AAAAGCTTAAAAAGGCTTCAGGAGTCTTGCTAGTAAACCAACCTTAGTAAACCAACCAAACGTTAGTCTAGACAAATGTTTTTAGCCATATTCGCTAGTCAGAGCTGTCCGTATGAGTTTGGTCATTTTCAAAACCCTATTTTTGACCCAATTCGTCGAAAATGACCAATCATGTTATATAGGTCCTGAAAGGTCTGATCAGCAGTAGAAGGCAAAATATCTAGTGTTTTTTTTTAACTTAGGTTCAAGTTTTTTGTGTGTCTGTAGTTTACCCTTCAAAAGCTCAAAAAATGTCAGTAAAATTTATGTCCTAACATAACGTGCACTTTTGTCTCACCGAGAGGGATACCTACGATGACTTCTGCTTATTCAAACTCCCAATGTCCCTTCAATTTGCAACAATGACAGTTGACTATGTCCGTGAAGGTTGCCATAAAGAGAGTTGAATATGTGCAAGATAGAGTCCCTGAATACCGCAATTTTGCCGTATTAACAGAGAATAAAGATACTGAGCAACCGCATTTTTTATCTTGTGGATAACCTTGTTGGCTTTTCGCAATGAGGTCCTCGTAGCAAATTGCAGGGCTTAAGTTCCTACTGCCCTCTTTTTTTTTGTTCTTAGGTATGTGTTCATTTGTGCTTGTCAGCAACTGCATACAGCCTGCTTTTTTAGGTATTTAATTAGACAATCAAAGCCCGGTTGAAGCATCCCAAACATGCGGATCTTACCAAACGAGAGGCGAAATACCCGTGTTTCCTTTTGACTCTTGATATCCAAAGCTAGTAAAGAGAAGCATTGCTGCAGGTTGTTTCCTCTAAGACCTAAAAAAATATTATGTCCACACGAAAGAGAAAACAGCTTCGGAAAACAGTGGGCCCACCTAATATCTAGCGGGTTTCCCACGAAATTTCTTGGGTCCACTGCCGAGAAGTTTGTAAGGGGGCTAAGACAAGCAAGGGCCCTCAGAGCAGCAGGAAAAAAAAACAACAAAAAAAGATACCTGAAAGTGATCCCGGACATACACAAAATAAAGAAGTTAACAGCGAAGCGAGAAGTTGCAGCTGCGTTCTCAGCCCCCATAAAAACAAAGGGCTTTGTCAAAGGATTAATCAGGATGGAAACACGGCGCGAAAATACCAGTATGACACGAAACAAAATTTGTTGAACTGCTCTGTCGGGGTTTTTTACTGAATCTCCTTGAACTGCAAAAGAAATGTTTCAAATTGACAGGCGGGTGCCTAAAGAGCACGCTCAGGGAGCATCGCTACGTAGGTGAGCAGAGCAGCGGACCTGAAAACTATGCCGCAAACTGGGAAGTGTGTAGATAAAAGTCTTTATTCGGGCAGAGCGAGGTGCATGTCAGATAATTCAAGCAACAGAAGAGGACAATTGCGGTGCCGTATTTCATGGGATAAGGCACATTCGCAGTATGCATGAGCACGCCGTCATTTTCTTTAAGTTGTTGCAAAATGTCACTTTTCAAAGACACACCATGGGCCTTGTATATGCTCGTGCACAGGAGCTTCGAATAATATTGTCGCTGCGATTCCACTTGAATAGTTAAGAGTCAACATTTCTGTGTTTTGTCGTTTCTTTTTTCGTCTTAGCTGTTCCCTTCACCCTTTTTTGACGTTTGTTTCTTCTCTTTTCTGCAAAGCTGTAGGAGGCGTTCCAAAGAATAAACAGTTGCTTGTTTCGGCGTTCCGGTTAGTATTGTTTGTTTGTTCATTCCCATCCGTGAGCAACGCCTAAACATTGTACTTATCTAACCCAAGTTTCAATTTAATCATAGCACTATTACCTCATGGTGCTTAAAAGGGCTGTCACTTAGTACCTCCAAAATAAAATGCGTAACAGCGGCAGGTCTGCAATTGTAAATCCTTGCTTCATTAAAACAACGATTACCTCTACAGACGATGGTGTTTTAGCGGAGGGTAGAGAAGGGCGATTTCATTGTAGTTTTAAAAAGGCAGACATATTGCTAAGATAACACGTCTGCTTAATGTTTGATTTGTACTCCAAAACTGGCTTTATGTAAACATTTTAACCCGGTGCGGTGGCTCACTGGTTATGGTGTTGTGGTGTGGAGGCCAATGTTGCGGGTTCGATACCAGCTAGTGTGGTCACATTTGATGGGCAGGCAACACATGAAGACGCCCGTGTGTCGAGATTTCGGTGCCACCAAAAGATACCTAGGTGGCCAAAATTAATTTGTACTTTTCCCCTTCAGCGCTCCCCGTATCCTAGGTCTAGCTTTCCCGTGTTAAAACACTGTTGTTTTTTACATTTATTTAGAATAATAGCTGCCGCTGCAGCAGGTGCTCTTTTTGTAATACCAGGGTGTAATTGTGCTTAAGGAACATGCAGTTTGTTTCTAAGAGCTGAATATAAAGGCCATCTTGAAGTGCGTTTATGCGCCTATTCCATAGCAGTAGTGAAAGCTGTACACTCTGGTAGAAGACAACAACGGCAATAGCTCAAGTAGAGTATCTCCTTACTGAAACGAGGACCCGGATGTCAACCTGCACGATTTTTTAAAGGACACGGTGCTTATGCGTGGAAATATGTCCGTTTTGTCACGTAGTGCTCAGGTAAGCACCTGCTCACATGGGCCATTTTACTGAAACGAGCTCATCTTGACAGAGTTTAGAGCCCGAGTGAGGGCCTGCTAAGGCAGCCTGTTTGCCAATTAGGTTTGAAGGTTTATGCCATGTCATTTGTTGGGGATTCAGCTCACTGGAATGCTCGACAGCACCCATCCAACGTGGCATATTACCAATAGACCATGGAGCACTGTTTCCCATGATTGCCTACATTGCACACCAGCCTCACAGATTGTGCCGTTTTTTCGAAAATCGTTTTTGTGGCACTGGACACAGGCATAAATATCAAGTTGCCACTTCAATTTCTTAATTAACTCTTTTTGGACTGCTACATCGAATTATTGCCTTGTTTTTTTTCTTGTTTAGGTGCAACGTGGATCTTTGGGAACAACAGGGACAAGGGAGGTGCCTGGAGCAAAAACTGCTTATGCACAATGGCTTCATAAGCACTCAGGAACCTACTGTGCTACGTCAAACAATAAATTGAAATTGTGTACAAAGAGGTGTGGTATCCACAAATGCTTAAGGATGCAGGTACCTCGGCCTCGGAGAACAGCCCCTTTACACTTGCCACTTGCATGGCAAAAAGGATTCGGGTAACGAAATAATCTGGGCCATAGCTTCTCACAGAGAGTTATGTCGAGCTGTTTGGTATAGGGTAACTACAAGACATCAGCTGCAGTGGTATCGTCGACATTATGACATCAAACCAGTAAATATCACTGGACATCAACGATGTGTCGTTGACTGTATGATTATCGTAAATCCTAAGATATCACTTGACATCGACGATATATCAATGGATTCTGATTATCGTACAACGAAAATGTCATAGGCAGTATGATACCATTAGCTGTGCGATCCCATAACCTCATACTCGCACATCGTTGATATTCGCGTATGATTTATTTTTCAGAAGGGAATTTACGGCGTGCATGACCTCGAACAATACTGTTAGCAGTAGTTATTCGATAACCGCAGAAATTGGGCTCCCGTTTTCACCCATACTCCTTCTGTCAAAAACGGAAGGTTTGCGATGGGCCGTTAGCCTCTTGGCTTACCTAGCGCATGACACTGGTCATGACTATTCACTGGTGCACCTGATTCACAATATAATATAGTCAATGAATGTGACTTTGTAGCAACACGCCAAGCAATGATTTGTCATTGTTCAAATATATTTTCTCGCAAAGCGCATAAAACCACTGTCTCGTTTTTTTCGAACCTTGCTAGAAAGACGTGCGTTAATCTTACAAACAACATTTGATTGAAGGGTTGCGCAGAGATTCGTTTTTGCGAGTTTAGAACCACAGCCACACTTATGAATAACGGTGCACTCAAAACTTTATGTAGGCACATTATCGGCCAGACGGCTCATGCTCTTCAAGCTGTCCTTGTGGTTCATTGGGTTGCCGGGGAGCCCTTGGCAATTGTGCTGGAAAATATGGATAGCCGCAGTGGCGGCTAAAAATATTCCTGCTGTACAGGTCAATTGTGAATGTGAATGCAAGTAGGCAAACCAAATGATGATGCCAATCGGGCGCGCGGTTTTTGTTGTTCACTTCCCTCTTTCGAATTTTTTAAAACAAATATTTTCCGACCTAAACTCTTGTACTTTATTTATGTACACATATACAAATCCACGCATTACTTCAGGCGCGACACGGGCGCCTTTATTACACGTTGCAAAACGACTCTTTTGGCTTTCCTCTACGGATATTATCCATGAGATACTAGATAGCTACAGCCTGAGGCATGATATCAACATCCATTACCATCAGCATGTTCAGGACGAGTGCCCGCAGTGATTCGCAGCTTCTGGTGTCGCGAGCACGTTATGCCATTTTACGCCCCCGAATTTTTTGGTTCATTTCTTCATCGGTTGGCGTTTTTTCTTCAAGCTCCAATGGTAGCATTGCGTTATGGTAAAGGTCAACGAATTATCATTCACCCGGTGTTCAAGACGTGGCCAACCAAGATCTTCCTGCTTAATTCGAAGCAGAACACCTTAGCGTGCTTTTCTCTAATGTGTGCGGCTGTTTCAACATTTAAAACCAACTACACCAAAACAGAATTCTTCAGAACCTTTAAATGTGTATGAGAGTAACATGCCCGGGGCTTTAAATTTTAACAATCAGCTTCAAGAAGCTAGGTATATAAAGATGAAAGGCGAGAACATTTGCATAACTCAGTGATTGCTCGGCTTCTTTACATGTAGTACAGACGCACGCTCAGCGATACACCTTTCTTCCCACTCCTCTCTGCTTTGTCTTGATTGATTCGGCGCTGGAGATGAAAGAATTTGTCATATTTCTATTGCCAGACCAGAAATACCTAGCGTTGTGGTTTCCTACACTGTCACTACACAATAAATGTACTACTTTCGGACAGCCTTAAACGAGGTTTTCACGAAAAGAAAAATTGCCTTCGATAATCCAATCCCTGTGCATCTCCCTAGAGACTACATCCTACGGTAGTCTTCATGCCAAAATCCTAATATTTAAAAATTGGTGCCCTATTTTTAAACAATACGGTGTTTAACGTTTACGATATTTGTTGAATGGGCGTTCGGCAGTGATAAAGCTGCACCAATGACTTAGTTGTGCCGCGCAGTATGCGTCCCTATAGGGTTTATTTACACCAGGACTTCACTTACCCCTCTAGAAAAATACTGTATTTACGCCGCCGCATTTACTCCGTGTTGTAGCCGGAGAGGCCACCCCCGAGGGATTTAGCAGAATTATGTACTTAGCTAAATAAATGCTACTTAATACACCATGCTTTTACGAGTGTATATACTCGACTTGCAATTTATTGAAATTGCAACTACATTTTACACTTACGACTAAGTCGTGGCGTGAATCGTGGAAATATTGAGGGGTTTCCAGACGAAGCTCCCTATAATCACCACAGCTAACTGTTACATCCTACGGGGCAAATCTCTCCTTTTAACAAAAATGGGACCTATTTACGTGGCTGATTGTATTAACCCGTTGATCGATTAATACGTCTAAATAAATTACGAACACATTAACGCTTTCCTGGGCATTGAAGTCGACGGTTGGACTGCATACCGTCTGGTCAGGTAGCATACTACAAAACAAGAAACACAGGTCGCTGACCAACTCAAAAACAAATTGACGTTTCGGGAGCACTACGGCTCCCTTGTTCACAATGAAAACGGCCACTGGAAGACGCCGAATTATGTAGCCCCCCTTAAACTTTTAAGTGATTTGGCGTAGTCAGGATTCATGCAGCCGTCCGTCCTGTTGATTGTGTGCGGTGTTGTCGAATATTCAAGGACTCCAGATTCAGGCGTGCAGACATGTGGCGTTCCGTCGTCAGTATCTTGGAATGTTCCCAGCTTATCACATGTTGAGTATTCACCACGTGTTCCGCAATGGCGTTGGAGACCACGCTTTTCTTTCGCACGTCGTGCTGGTATTGCTTTATGCGTTTGCAAAAATTACCGCATTCGCCTATGTATACTGCTGGGCATTCGCCGCAAGCGATCCGATAAACACGTACACGCACACACATTTGCCATCTGTTTTTTTCTTGAATGGGATTTAAATCTCAACTTTCACGGGAACAGAACGCTTTCATATAAGTAATGCTCAGCTATGCATAGACCTGGCAATGAATACTTAAACTGCAGTAGAGCGTAGTATATTCATTACGAAACCGCGAACTGTTTAAGGGTTCCTGAAGCAGCACCCGATAAATTCCCGTAATAATTAAAAACCATGTAGCGAATCAGGAGGAACAATTCCTAATCAAAGTAGCACTGATATGCAAACTATAGCCCTGTAGTTTGTCGTCAGGTTCTCATCATTTGGTAATTATAGTGACGATTGCTGTGTGATTAGTTAGTGAAACCTTAATGGAGTAGAACTATATCTTAGCAGTCAAGCAAGGGCTGGCTGTTTTCATGCCGTGGAAGGCCGTGCTTTGAAATTGTTTACAGCTTGTTCACAAATATTGTTTACAGCATAGGGGTGGGGAGTCCTGGCACTCAGCAGTCAGCTAATGTTTGTTGAAATGGTGGGAAGAGAAAGGGAGGTCCGAAGTAGGGTGGGCCTCTGTCACCTCTTGGGCCTGTCCAAGCTCCTGTCGTGGAGGTTAAGCACTGGGCTGCACACGTCAACCTCACACTGCGCCTTACTTCTGAGTCCCCCACTGGTGGTGGAAAAAATGATCCAGCTCTTCTCTGTGAGAGTGAACCCTTATTCCAAAGACATACACCCATTTTGGCAATCCGTGACCGTGCGCCTTGCTGCCTTTTCATGCTGCTGTAAGTTTTTGTGCACTAAAACCTGGGACAGAGACCAGGAACCATCCGGGACAGTTGCAAGGATGCCAGTGGCTGTGGCCAAGTGCGGCACAGGACAATTCACTGCCATCTCACTCTGATTCAGCTGCCACTAACCCTTCTGAAGGTACAGCTGGCACCACCAGCATTCGTACCATCGCCCTCAAGGGTTGTTTGAGTAACTGGACAGGCTGATCTGACATGCGTGGGACACTACCCCCACCTGCATCAGCGACTGCAACCTATGCCCCGACACAGGCACAAGCTGCAACGTCCAGTGCACCATGCTTGATGCCAACCGCACTGCTCTCGAATGCCAGGCTGGCCAGCTGGACACTCTGAATTGAGAGCGGGGCCACGTGCGTGCAGAACTTAAGAGCCTCTTGACCAATACCCCCCAAATATTGACTTAGCTTCCTCCCCCACTGAGAACACACTTGCAATGTTGGGCTTGCCTGCTAGCTTCTTCCATTTGGGTTAAGTTAAACAGATGCTGGGAAAATTAGTGGCTTTGTGTAAGGACTTTTTTTGGATCCTCTTCTTGCGTTTTGATCACTTTCAAGAGCAGTTTGAGTGTTTTGAGGAATGGTGTCCCTTAACTGTGCGGCGTTCCTTTGCAAAGAACCGGTTACGTTATCGGGGCTACAATGCCTAACGCAGATGCTCTCCTTGCAAAAAATGTCAATTGTACTCTGTAGATAGTAAAAGGGCGATAAATAGAGGGTGACAAAATTGTGTGTTAGAATAATCGCTGCCACCTTGTGTGTGAAGAAATGTTTGCAATCTGAAGAGACCCGATGTCTTCAATACGTTACGAATGAATGCATGGCACCTTTCCAGTGCACTCTTGCTCAGACATGTCACTCCTGGGAGCTTCGATATTGTTTGCCGTGGCTCTTCTATTGCCCTGATGTATCACCTGGTTTTGCAACCCTGTCTGTCTTTTCCAAAACTCCACTTTTGTTTTTGCCTGTTTTGTGGCAACCCGCCTCCATCTGCCGGACCTACGATACACGCTTGGCCGCACACAATGCGTGGTTAGCTGCACGAAACAGTCTTGCCTGTTATACATTACGCACGTACCGCATACCTTTGTAGCTTGTTATGGCGTAAACCCATAAATAATTAACAATTAAAAACATTCTGTTGAAGTTCGGAAAAATAACCACTTTAGGCATTTATGTTTATGCTGCACCGCATTCAAATGTACTCTGCGCCGTGCTTTGCAGGGCGGTACATTCCAAGGCAATAGATAAGTGCACTCCAAAAAGTAGAAAACTTTCAGTGAAAGGCAACTAGTTTATGTGCGGGTAAGAGCAATTGCATTCACCTCAAAGGTAACCTATCATTAGCGTGCTGCAATAGCTTCATAAGTTACGGAAAACATTTCACATGATAAAAATGTTTTCTACAACTCAGAGTTTAAATGTTCATCAGAAGTGGGCTTTTTAGGGGGTGTGAAATGTTAAGGCACAATAATATTGCCGGTTTGCATCACAAGCGCATTTATTTCATTCTGGCCACATTAGTGGTAGGCCTCAGTTAGAAAATGATATACAAATAAACAATATCTCGGATTCTATACCCTAACTCACATACAAACAAATCGTAATGCTACTTTTAGAAAAAGAAAAAGTTGCCAGAACACCAAAGCACTCCTCACAATGCAGTGAAGGCGAAAGCATTAGTGGCTAATTGTGCAACTTATGTTCTGCTATTTCGAGAACCGCCATTGTGTTTGACAGGTGCCGTTGATGTAGCCGAGGCAGAGTCCATCGTCCAATACACGGTCGTAATAGAACCTTTGGAACAAATGGCACACCAAGGGCAGCGCGTTCACGTTATGCACTGTAATGACTTGGTGCCCACAATGCCTTGTGTCCGCTGCGTGCATGTGTCCTGTGAACATTATCGTCACCTATTTCTCATAGTGATGTTTTTGTGTTCTTCAGGGATGGTGACGGAGAAGGTTTTCGAGTTGTCTCTGTTAGACGCAAATATGCACTTTTAATGGGAACACACTTTTTGTTGCTCAATGAATTGCTGCTGGTGTAATTGCCTCGGTGATATTATGTTTGCAGTACTGTACACGTGCGTCAAAGACGTATACCCAAGGTAGGAATCCCAAGCCATTTGCAAGGGTCCCATTTAGTCATCTGAAATCATGGAGCTGCGGTTTTTCAGGGGTCCTGTGTGCCTCACATTCCAGGAATCGCTAATCGTATGTGAGCCAACATAAAATTTACTAAATTTTCACTCAACTAAATTAGTTGAGGGAAAATTAGGCTTTCGTAAGAAATGTGGTGTAATGAACCATGTTTCGTGTGCCGCACTTTGCTGAGTTTTTGTACCGTCTGTTGGACATGTATTGTGTCCAAAAGACGCACGCTTTTTGGCCGCCTTAGTAAAGTGATGCTTTTGCATTAGACCACATGCATGTACAGAGTATGATTGTGCGTCATAGACAAGTTACATTGCACAGGTCAAAGATGTTTTCACGTAGGTCTGCCATGAACTGCACTTAAATAAATTCTAACGAATGAAGTTCTGCCGACAATTTTGCCTCTTTTAGGAGCACTTCTTGGAATCGGACTTCGAAGCTAATCGTGCTGATGGCTGGAGGAAAGTTCGAAGTTCTTCTGTTCCCACAGTTTTTTCCCAGCAGAAAAAAAGGCGCGAGGAACCGGTAGCCGTGGTCGTAGGTAATAAAAAAAAAGGCCAGTACTGATGAGTGTGGCGTCGAGGTCATACCTAGTGGTTGAAGACTGCATGAATCAATTTTTTTTCAGTGCAACTGACGCGTCATGACCTTTCATCAGACTCGCACTTTCAATGCATGAGTTCGGGGAAGCTGGTAGTAGGAATCAACTTGGCATTGTGCACCCCACAACCTTCGAATTTCGCCTTGCAACAAATTTACTCTTGTGGCAGGCTGTCGGTGCGAGGTCACATAAAAGACATGCCTGTTCCTAATACGTTTGTGTGGCATTTAGTCTGGATTTCCCTGATAGATGTGTTGCTTCCAGGCTTTTCAGCCTCTTGAAGGCTACGCGGCCAGTGAGGCTGTTGCTTCCTAAACCTTGTTGTCTCCGGCCAGGGGTGCTAAGGAGGACATGTTATGTATTGTTGAGACATTACTTTGAGTCTAATGCCGTGCGTGTTAGCAGGGTCATGGAATGGACGTTATCGTCATGAAAGGCGGTGTTCTCCCATGCAGCGATACCCCCGGCGGCGATACCCCAGGACACACCTGTTCCAACCAGGAACCGGTAAGGGCTGTGCCTTTGCTGGACTGCCTTGACTGGTGCTTTGCCTGAAGGCTTTGCGCCCTCTGGAAGGCTCCGGAAGGCCTGCAGGCTACGCGCCCAGCGAGAATGTTGCTTCCTCTGCTTTGCTGGGTTTTGCCGGGGTTGGTCTGCAACTGGAGGACATGCAACGTATTGTGGAGATGTTGCTGTAAAGGGACACTGAAGTTAATTTGTCTAGCTCCTGTTTTGGTTTGCACTGCGTAGACTGGCTTCAATTAACACACTTTTCATCGTTGATGTGGTTGATAAGTCGATAATTATTTTACATAGCGCGAAAGACGAAAAACTACCATGCGCTGTCCGCGTCAGCCGCGCCTACTGAAGGCTGTTACATCGGGAGGAGATGCGCTGTGATTGGATGATGTCCAAGGTTAGCATTCAAACAAGTTTCGGTTTCGGTTCCGTAAAACAACATGCTTGAAACTAACAATACCGTTAGATGGGCAATATGGATATCTTATTATTCGGCATACCGCGCTTCTACTATGTTATCAGCTGTAAAAGTCCTTAGCTAAGCCTTCCAGGATGGCATGGAAGCGTAGTAGTCACTAGTCGACGCCTAGGCAGTGGATGAACGCCCTCCGCACCATGGGAGACACACAAATGCAATGCGTTTTTCCCCCATATTTGTAGCTTGCCTCGATCATGCCTGTATCGTAAAAAGCGTGTACGCACCATGCCAAGGATCGGTTGATTCTGGCCTGTGCCCATGCCCGCAAGCACAGTGCCAGTGGCAACACCACGCCAACGAAAACTCGCTAGCGTGCCAGTGTCAAGCCTGCGCGCGTTCTGTGAACTAGTCGTGGAGAGTGAACGTTGCGGCCCAAAAAAGGCAACTCAGTATAGAAAACATCGGCAGAAAATAAAAAAGTCAACTTACAAAATAAAGAAATTTACCCTCGAGGATTCCAACTTCCGACTTGCAAAATGACATATCTAGCACTCCAGACCAATCGGCCACGGGCCAGCGTAGCCACATTGGAAATTTAATGTATGCAGTGTATAAGCAGTTAACACTATTATTTACGTTTAGCATTTTAAGCAGCTTAGGCGACTATTTGTTGTGTAGCGCTCGTGCAGTAATCATCCTCCAAACTACCACAATATCTCACGTCTAGCAATTGCATTTGTTGGACGGAAAAGCATTCGCAGATGTGTGGTCGTGCACCTGACCGCTGTGCTTGCTCACCCAGTGGAAAAAAAGTGATTCCTGCTCCCTAGTTTTGTGCTGTATGGTAAAAGTTTCAGTTGATTTAATTTCTTTAGTACCTATATTGAGTTCGCTAACACTTCTCCTAACTTGAAGTGGCCTTACATTGTCCTACTAGTGTACCAGTCAGCGAAGAGTCGCATGTGTGCTTGTGCAGGGCTTGTGGAGCGACCTGGACTTGCAGCTTGATACAGTGTACAAACTAACAAAGTAACGAAAGCACATTCTTCCATTCACAAACGTGTCGTGGCTTAGTTTCAACTCAGCGAAAGAATTATGCCGACTCGTAGGCAGCCGGCACAATCTGTTGGCAGGTGGGCGAGCCGTGCATGGTATGGTATGGTATTCCCGTTGTACGCAAGACAGACATTCTTTTAGAAGATAGCAGTAGCCCTGCCTCTGCCTGGTGTTTCTGAAATATTTATGTGGGTTCTTTGTTTTGTATAGTGGTGTTGCGTCTTTGTGCGTTGTAGAATAATTTTATTTGCTCCACACGTATTCGAGATATACCAAGAAATTGTTGCTAGAAGCCTTTCTCGGCATTAGAGTTGGTAGCGATGTAATAAAATAAAAGCGTAAAAACAAACACGATATCTGCGTGCTCGAAAAGTTCCAGTAATGTGCTGGATTGTAGTACCTAAACTTTGCCGAGGGCTTCAAAAGAGACCGTAACAATTCTGAGTTTCGTTTTCAAGAGCTTCTGCGCGCTGGTATTTCACCGTTGTTATGCACAGTTGCTTTAGTCATTGGTGTTTTCATGGCAACTGTGAAACATAGTGCAAGTATTACTATTCCCAATGACAGTAAGGCACAATAATTTTCTGACTTGAAACACACTTGCAAAATACCTTCCACAATATATAAAGTATGCATTTGTAAACAAGCTCGGAAATCCGCTAGCACATCACATACACGCTATCAATATCTCTTGTTTCAAACAAATTTTAAGTGCAGCTCGCAACGCCTGCGCAGACAGAACGCGCTGGCCATTGCTTAGCAGACCATCCTAATACGACACCTCGAGTTGCCTAGATTCACGGATCCTGTTACACAATAAGCATTCAGTCATGCCTTCACGGAGAAATTTACGGTAGCTTTTTTATATGTAGTGAAGGTAGCGTGCCATGATGGCTGCATCAGAAGAATATTGCATGGTTTCTGTGTGAGGTTTTAAGGCAAACTATATAAATGTTTGTGATAAAATTAGACAATGAGTGTATCCAATGTGAACCGGTCGTCAACCTATTGGGCACTGATGGCAGAAATAGGCATGAATTGTGTCTGAACACCATCCTCGAGTTGCAGGACAACGGTTGAAGTCAGATAAAACGGATTCTTTGGACGCAGACTAATTACGCTACCAAAGCAGGATGCCTGCTTAGCTCATTCATACACCATTGTTATGCACTCAAACTTTATCTCGAAACTGACAACAAAGTGGGCTTCTCTTGCTTCGTTCCCTGGAAGCGAACCATTGTTTTAACGTTGCTGCTTTTGCTAATGGGCTCACGAGCCTTCACCGATTTTGGCGATATGTCGAACTAGATAATGAACAAAGGCTTGCCTGCACTACGCGCGCGGGTTACTTCCCGGTAGAGAAATATAGCGGGACTAGCGCCATAACGAATTCCACAAGGTTGCACACCTTAGAGCATCACACAAACAATCTTTAATGCGGCGGCAAGTCCAAAACTGAAGCGCCTCAGCGACTGAAAATATGTGCTTGGAAACATCAAAAAAAACAAAAAGACGTTCTTGTGGCTCATGTATTGCGTGGCGCCATTTGAACATTTCACCCAGCTGGCCTGGGTCTCAAGAACGTTTATCTCACTGATGCGATGAATTAATGGTATGGTTTTTGCATCACATCAATGGAGTGAATGAGAGATTTCGTATTGTGCGATGCCTTCACTTTTCCGATTCACGTGGCCTGCGGGGTATCAGGAACGCCGAAAACACCACATTATACAAGGCTTATACACCTGTCGTTCAACTACGTGGTAATTCGCACTGATCGCGATTCGTCCAAGTGTCATATATATTTGTGTGCAGAAGTAAAGTTTGTGTATTTCCGGAAAGAATGCGTCGCAACGATACGTGCTGAGGCATGGCGCAGGAGCATGGAGAAGAAATGAATAAATGCATAGTTTTATTCCAGAATTATAGATTACAGTAACCATGTTTTGAATTACTACAAAGCAACAATTTCGTTCCTGCGTTTGGAAGATTACGGAATTCTTTCATAAAAACCACTCTTTTTATGTGTCACGAAGGTTCCCGGATCATGGAAATTGCGAAAGACCGCAACTATACGAAGCACGGCGATCGGAACACATGAGGAGGTGAAAGTGGTTTCCGGGGCGTGCTGATCGGCCCCGTGCGGTCTTCCAAGTACCAACATCTACGCCGACCGGTTTTGTTGGACACTTAAGGAAGCTAGGACAGGAGCACGCCCACAGGAATCCGTAGAACCACAAAGCGCGCTACGAGTATCACAGAAGTTGCAAACGACTTCCCAACGAACAGAAATGATTTCCGTAAAAATAACAACGCAGCAACCAGTCCCACGGGTTTTTTCTAACTGAAACGTATTGATCAAAGGAAGCCAAACACAGGACTCAGCCTCGATAATATGTCCTCCATTGGAGGTCGCCCCGCGTATACGTTTCCCGCCCGAGTCTTCGACTTCGCGTTATCCGGCAAAACAACAGTGGAGTCATGTGGAGGCTCTGGAATTCTCGATATGACCGAGAGCACCACGGCGTTGCTGGAGACCTCAGAACGTTGCTTGGGCGGCCACAAAAAAGACGGGGTGAAGACGACGACTGCTGCGAGCAGGCTTTCTTACTTGGATAAAATTGGACTGCAATTTGGATTGGTTGGCTATCGCTCCTTTTGTCTTTCCTGGTGGCCATCCCTTGCGTCATTGCCGGTGCCCTCCTGTTGAGACGTGCTCCATGTGGACCACGAATGCTCGTGGTGGCAGGGCGTGGTCATGTACGCAGGGGTCGTTGGTTTTAAACGAAGGCGCGCAACCGCAACTTTTGCAGTTGTGGCGGCACGCCTTTGTCTGAAAATGCAGTATATCGGGCCGTTATCGGAAGCAGAAGGCACCCGAGATTAACGACGCTTTTGCGTTGTACAGCAATGTGAATATGGCAATGGTCTAATTAGTGTCGCATCACGGTGGCGATGGAAGCAGACACAGTTGATTTCACCCAATCAGCTGAACCCCTCCCGCTCACGGACTAGTCAGAATCACTATTAATTATTAGTAATGGCTCTGGCTAGTAAGTGAGCTGTAGCGGTTTGCCTGGATGGGTAAAATCAAGACAGACTGATCAGTTTGCAGTTGCGAAACGACACCAGAGAGGATTGCTGTGCTGGATGGAAGCAGCCTGTCTTGATTTTTACCCAAACGGCCAAGCCTCTTCCGCTCACTGACTAGCCAGAGCCATTATTGATAATTATCAGCGACTCTGGCTAGTCAGTGAGGGGAAGCGGTTCGGCCGGTTGGGAAAAATCAACGCTGCCTGCTTCCATCTTCACCGTGATGCGACACTAATTTTAACATTGCGTGTGATGATTGTAAGTCCAGTCTACTTATAACGATACCATTTATAGGGTATATCGGATATAACGATGAGCAACTTTGGCATGGTCCGCGTTTGTATGCTTTCCATGCTTTCCATGGGAAGTTAAACCGTTTATTACACTGCTCCAGTGCCGCGATATCGGATATAACGGTGGAATCCGGTACAGAAAGCACGGAAAATGCGAGTGCCGCCGGTTCTCCACGCCAACCACGCCGACACCATGCGCAGCGATGTGCCTCGTATCTCTTCCACCCTTGAGAAAATGATTAAACTGAGCAGGCGAAAGGAGGATGGCAACAGTTCTCCTCCCAAACACCCCTCCCGATGCCACCGCTTTGGCCCCATGCCTGCTGCTTTGAATTTGACTGGGTGCCTCTTCAACTACCTCCGTTTTTCCACTAACCATTCCTCAGGTCCGTGTTTTGGAAACGTCTGAGTACCTCACTGAAGAGGCGATCGTTGCGCGGATACGGGCTGCGCACAGCGGGGGCGGTTGCAACTCTGACGACACGGTTGCACAGCTTACTCGGGTAGCACCTTCACAGGAGGCCAAATTCAGGGCCTACGTTTCCACTTGGACCCTTCGCTTAGGTGGAACACCTATAGATGCTCTTGAAAAAGATGTATTCCACCTTCATGTTCTGCGAACAAAGCTGCCCGAGTACGTCTTCTTTTCCAGAAATAGGTAGCAGTACAACCTTGCTTGCACGCAAATAACATATTTTGAGCTCTGCTCCATCTTTTTATTTAGCATCCCGCATATACCGATCATCGGTTATAACTTGTGGTATCTTTTTGGCACTGGGATATTGCTACAAGTGGACTAGACTGTGTTAGTACACCGAGCGTCTCGCTCATCGAGAAAGAGATCCACTATCTCAAAACCCGACACGTGAATCCTGTAACAATTGCTGTGCGTTTTTTCTAATTAATTTTGTGCGGCTTTCCCTTGTGCCTTCACCCCTACCTCTCCGTCTTTTGTCCTTCTTGCTTTTGGTGGACGACCAGCATGTATAAAGCTGTGCCCAGATGCAATAAATCATTTGGTTGTTAATAAGCGCTTGTGTTTTTCTCTTCTTCGCTTGGTCCCGTTCATTGCCCTGCCATCTACTTTGAAAATCACAATCTTTAGTGTCGGCGATCTGGCTGATGTCTGTGCTCAGTGCGCTAGGCTACAATCTAGAGAACGAGCACATAATCCGCTTGAACAACGTGGATCCGCAAATAGGCTTCATGGAAGACCTCGCAGTCTTCGTGGTAGAGCACATGAGTTAGGACTAAGGGTGGGGCTGGATATTAACCTGGCTAGTGACGAGTGACCAGCACTAAAGGGTGGTTCCTTGGCTTTTGGCCCCGTACTGCGAATACAGCAACTACTGCGCGCTCATGAACGACTCGTCACTAATGTTGAGCCAAGTTTATAATTACACACGTAACGCGGGTCCATACACCTTGAATTTGGCGCAATAAGGAACCCAATGACTGTTTCGGAGATATCTGAGTATTGCTGTTTATTGGTGAATATATTCCAGTTCACTTGCAAAAGATGACGCTGCGTGGTAGCCGTAAAATCTTAACGGCCGTTAATGTAAAAAGAGTTTCAAGTTGGCCTGACTAGGACTTACAGAGTGAAATCAGGCTTTTGAAAAGCAAAATATCCAGTTTATATATTATTCCAATTCCGCTATTGGGTACGGCCAGGTTTCAGGGAAGTGCACTAGTATGTGTTGCTACGGATATGTGAACTACGTGCCATGGCGCCAGCGCGTTGGCCTAACTTGCCGCCTGACACACAGCAAGATAAATGTACCCGCTGCCTAAGCAGAAGGCTGCCTCGCTTGCCTAAAGGAAAGAGGAACGGTGAGGCCGAAGCAGGTAAAATGGACCTAACAAGCACATGTCAGTCGTTTAAGAAGAATTAATATTGGAGTACATCCATTTAGCCGCGAGCGCAGTGGCGCGCAGGGCTCTGTTATATGAAGACAGTTCTCATGAAAGGTGTCCTGACCTTACTTATCCTTACCTTTCGAAGGTAAGAATAAGCAAGATGAGGACGGTGAGGATGCGCAGGGACGACTTTGGTTGTCGTGAAGATCTACCCGAGCATAGTGTTGTCAATGTTGTTCACAGCATATTTACAACTTGGTGTTCAGAACGCTCGAGTGAGACCAGGTGGGCGTAAGAGTAAACGTAGAATACCTCAATTACCTCCCTATTACTGATGACGTTGCCTTGCTAAGTAACCTGGGGGACAACCAGCCGCGGTGGGTCAGTGCGTAAGGCGTTGCGCTGCTGACCACGCGGTCGTGGGTTCGATTCCCGGCCGCGGCGGCCGCTTTTCTAGTGGAGGCCTCCACTGTTAGGTTAGAGTTGCAAGCTGGTGAAAGCTTGCAACTTGCTGGTAAAAGCTTGCAACTTGTATAGCGGCAAATGGCTCCTCGCTTTTTGGTAATATTGTAAATGCCGATCGGAACCCTGCACAGGCATATCTGTTTGCACTGGTTTGAGGCCCACATTGGACCTTTGAAATTAGGGCGAAAGACTCGCATGTGTAATCGGAAAAAGACCCCGAATAATTCCAGCGCTGATTCAAATGACAGTAACAGCCTCGTGACCAAAAAAGGCCAGAGGCACAATAAAGCATGGAAGGGCGTTTGAGGGGAATAATGGTTGAGAGCTATTGGTGGAGCCATGGAAAAGGGGTGAGGGTTGGTGTCAGAACAACTCCCCAAAATTTATGCACGCACAAAAACGACTATTGTTGGGCCGTCCGGCACCGTCCCAAGTGATAGCCGGGGTTCAATTCTTTGTTTGTATGCCGCACGTGTTATCTCTTTTGATACAGAGAGCGTTTCAAGCTAACGTCAAAAGCCTACAATATCTTTTTTAGCTACAGTGTTCTGGATGAAATAGACAGTTCGAGAAACACTCGCTCTTAAAAATAAATGCCCGCTGAGCATACGCCGCGGCATTTGTTCTACCAACGCTCGCCTACGCACGTCGCCGCCTATGTACTTTTTCAATTGTTAGGAGAGCACAAGTTCGCTCCGACAAACTTGTTTTTCATTCCAGACGACCGCCATCTTTGGCTTCGTGACAATATTGATCCCTCTACTTGTTGCGCCCATTGCATAATCGCGCAATCACGCTTTCACATTCATCTTCGGCGCCACTGTCCTGACGCCGAAAACGCGACGAGATTAAGGTGAAAAGTGATATTATTTATTCGCTAATATAGCAGACGTGGTGATATCCACTCGAATAATTATTACCTTTCTATCAAGCAGAGCGCAAAGACGAGGCACTTTCACACCGAGAAAAGCAATGCCTGCACATGAGCTGTCTGTAAGGTAAGGAGTCTGAACTGCCTTTTTTGTTGAATTGTGAAAGTTAGCATACTTTTACGTTTGTGTGTTGAAAAAACTGCCAACAGGAATGGGCGGATGGGCCATGAAACTGTGGCAGCTGCCGTTGCCGACCCACGCGCCTACGTCTAAGTGGGTCTGCGGAGAATGGTGACTTGCTGCCTTGACGTCGGGGGACATTGGACCTTACGTGAAAACATCAGCGATCATAATCGCTGTCGAATAAATTCGAATTGGTTATTCAGAGTAAACTGTAGGGCACCTTTGTGTTCATCCTCACGACGACGCACTCAACGTCACACTCATTGTAGGGCAACTTGTAGTCGGTGTCGACGACGTAAGACTTCAACACGTGAAGTCGTTTCGTCACACACCATGTGGTGACACCACGCTGACCCATACACCCATTCAGACAGCATGACTCCTTGCAGCCCATTGTTATCCGACTGGCCCGTTCGCCGTTCACTGTAAAAGAGGATTTTAAACTGGCACATCACGGTTTCTCGATTCTACGGCCTTTCTATCCACACACACCACAAATGTATGTTTTCACAACAAGTTTATCAAAAGACTAGATATTTTAAGCGATGTTCTCGCTATGTCGGTTATGAAAAACGCCTTTTTCGCCGATGCAGCCGCGTAATAACCGAGTGATACGGAAGCGTCAAAACGCTGTTATGACTCCACGTGCATTGATGCACTTATAATTTCTCGCTTACGGTGCCCTGCAGGACGAGGGGCTCTGCGACAGGCTTCTTACGGATAGTATCATGCTCTTGAAAGCTCAATCACCATCCTCCTCCTCATCTTCATTATGTCTAAGCTTACTGCAAGGCATCGACTCCTCAATATATCTTCAATTATCCCTGTCGTTTGCTAACTGCGACGAATTTATTCTCGCAGACTTGTTTATCTCATCTGCCCACCTCCTTTACTGGCGCCCCCTACTACTGTTTTCTTCTTGAGTGATCCACTCTGTTACATTTAATCACAAACGGTTATCTTTTCTTCGAATTACATGCCCGGACAGCGCCAATTTTTTTAAATTACTGATAATATTGTCACGAAGCCAAGGACGACACAGTTGTATTGAAGGAGAACCAAGTTTATTGGAGCGAACTTGTGCACCTCTAACCACTCAAAAGAATACTTAGGTGGCGAATCAGCGCTCAACAAAGTGACTTGCTCAGGCGAGTGTCGTCGAATCGAATGCCGTGGCGTCGGCTCTGCAGGCTTTTATCCATCGGCGCAAGTGTTTCTGGAACCGTCGATACACATCCAGAACATTGTCGATTATTCTGGGCTAGTGACGTTAGGCCGAAAGAGTCTGCTTATCTGAATGTTATTGCCCGTGCGGCATAAAAGTAAAGAATGTGAGACGCGCTTCGTTTGGAACGCAGATAACACAGAGGGGCATGGCCCGGCACTAAAAACAAACAATAAATAAACGAACCCATACATGGTTCGCGGCATTACCCCCCCTCTAAGAGTGCATCCACCCGATGCTAAAATAAAAGACAGTCCGAACGAACAACAAAAAAGTCCGTCATCTTGCATAGTGAGCTTCAAAGCGAACCACGTGGATGATTTCGGGCCGTGTGAGTCGTCCTGATGTTCCGGAATCACAATCGGGGATCACTTCGTAGATAAGTTGGCCGACATGTCGTAGAATGTCGTAGGGTCCGAAATACCGTCGCAGAAGCTTCTCACGTATTCCGCGTAGACGGATGGGAGTCCAAACCCACACACGGTCCCCTGGATGGTACTCGGCGTCTCGGCGTCGGAGGTTGTAGCGACTGGCATTCAGCAGCCATTGTACGAACTCAAGCCAGCTGGCGGGCCTCCTCCGCACGCTGAAGGTATCCTTGGAACTCGGCGTTGAGGTCATCGTCTTCTACGTGCGGAAGCATGGCGTAGAGCATCGTAGTCGGCCGGCTACCGTAGACAAGCTCGAACGGCGTCATTGCGTAGTTTCCTGGATAGCCAAGTTGTACGCAAACGTGACATATGGTAGCACTTCGTCCCAAGTCTTATCTTCAACGTTGACGTACATTGACAGCGTATCCGCGTTTGTCTTGTTCAGGCGTTCCATTAGTTCGTCCGTTTGGGGGTGGTACGGCTTCATTCTTCGGTGATCCGTGTTGCTGTAGCGTAGTATCCATTGCATTCGCTACGGAAGAAAGGCGATTCCGCGGTCCCTGATTAGGACTTCCGGGGCTCCATGTCGCAGCACAATGTGGCTTACGAAGAACTTTGCGACTTCTTGTGCCGTCCCCCTAAGGAGAGCGCCGGTCACTGCGTACCGCGTCATGTAGTCTGTCGCTACAACAATCCACTTGTTCTCGGATCGGGATGTAGGGAACGGGCCCAGAAGGCCCCTTACAATCTGGTGGAATGGCCTACAATGGACGCCGATCGGCCGCAGAAGTCCGGCGGGTCTCGTCGGTGGCGTTTTTCGTCGCTTGCAGTCACGTTAGCTCCCGACGTGGTAGGTGACGTTGGATACAAGGCGGGGCCAGTAAAGATGATTGAGGTTCGTTTCCCCGAAGTCCGGTGTAGATCAGGAACCCAGTCGCCCGGGCTCCGGTTGATTTGGCAGGAGGCTGGCCGGGCGATGGTGTGAAGTTCTTGGAGACGGCGGTCGGATTGACGAACTCAAGGCTTTGGGGTTGATTAGGTGAAACGAAGAGTTTATATACAGCTATTTACAGTAGGAAAACTGGGTACATGAGTTGTAAAGGAAAAACTTAAAACTTGAGCTAGACGCTAGCTACGAGTGCGCACAAATCACTCGAGCTCCTCAATTTTGTCTAACTCTCCTATCCTCGGAGCGTACACACACCGGTCTAGAAACGACGGCCGAGACCTTGTCTCGCCGCAGGATCTCTCTCGTTGCCCAGTACGGCGCTGCACCCTAAAAGTCGGAAGCGATCCTAACCTTTATCCAACGGGGCTTACAAATCCCAACCTAGCTTCAACGGTCGAGACTCCTTGTCCGCCGGGAACTGCCCAGCTCGGTGCCCAGACAAGAACGATTTCCAACGGCCAAGTTCTGCCTTATAAAATATCGTGATCACCCTCTTTCGGGAACGCCCCTGTAGCGTTCGTACACGCATAAGGGAGTGCCCGAATTCACGTAGACAGCTGTCACTCAGCGCGCCACGAAATATTCAATGAGGCACCGCCATCTTTGGGTCCACGGCACGCCCGCAGACAAGCAGGTGCGCGTGACACCGGGGGTGAGAGCGAAAGGCGGCGACAGTTCACTGTGCAAGCCCGGGCGCGTTAACAATGGAGTCTTGCGCGGTGCGCGCTTCGACGCCGGTAATCCCACCACCTCCGCGCGTCATGGGGACGGTTCTCGGAATGCGGCGCCGACGTCTGCTTTCTCAATGAAGGATTATCCCTGTGGTATGCGGTGGGCCAGACAATCCGCCTCCCGTGCGGGCCGTGGCGAATTGGCGACGGCTGCAGCGTAGAGTCTACAGTGCTGGGCCACCAGACAGGGTGGCAGGTTCTCACGTGCAGTTCGAGCGCTTGGCCGCTAATCTCATAAGTGGACCTTACAACTTTCCCTTTAATAGGGTTACTGGACCTCTTGGTTCAGTCAATCCGAAAAGAATTTAAATGGGCCATTCGTTTCATCTCTCCTTGAGCAAGAACAACGGAAAAAACAAAAAATGACGTGGAAGGAGCTAGGTATAACCACAAATGACGTGGAAGGAGCTAGGTATAACCTTCCAATTCTGCAGCTGATCCGAACCCTGTCTCACCTAAACTACAAATACAACCTATTCACTAGCCGTTAACATGGACGGAATACTCTAGCAAATCCGAAACACACCAAAAAAATGCTAACAACACTAAGTGCGAGTAAAAAGAAATTGGGTCGTGTCTTCGGAGCGCGTAAACGCCACGAACAACGAGACAACTCATCCTATAACACTGATGGGCGCTATAACCGCGAACGCGCACAAACATCCTGGCACTCGACAACAAGAACAAAAGGAATACGGACTGGCAAACAATACGGGTAATTTTGCAGTCAACGAAAATAAAAACTTAAAAAAGTTTGCATTGTCACTATGCGCACGCACGCAAATGTTCTCCTTGATGGAGTAGCCTGATAACGTTCCTTCAAGAATGTTCGGCGGTGCTTTTGCTCACTTGCGGTGCACAGAAAGTTCAGTTCAGTGCGCGGTTCGATCAATTCGCTGCACTGATCGAGCACCCAAGGCCTCTCGCCACGCACAACCACGGCACACACACACACACCAGCAACGAAAAGGGAAGGGTGAACGGGAACGTTCACGTCCGTCGCGGCGTTGTTAAGGCTGGGCGGCGATTCAATGGTGCCCCCCCACCAAGCTACATTGTGAAGGCGCGACAGTGCGTCCGCATTTGCGTTCTTTGATCTCTTCCTGTGAGAAACCACAACGTTGTAGCGTTGCAAGGCTAATGCCCACCTTGACAATTTTGCCCCTTGATGCGTACAGGTCGTCAGGTAAGACAGAGGGTTATGGTCAGACACGACATTGACTTCTGCCCCAAAAACCCAATAATCAAACTTTTTCAACGCCCAAATGATTCCAAGCGCCTCGCACTCGATGGTTGACCAGCGGGTTTGGTTGGAGTGAAACGATGGCTGGCAAACGATGGCTGGAAAGAGGGCTGGCTTTTCGCGGCCCTCTTTCTCCATTTGCGCCAGACACGCACCGGCTCCGATCTCAGACGCGTCGGTAAACAGCCAATAGGGTTGCTGCGGGTCAGGGGTATGCAGCGCCGTGGCTGAACAAAGTTACTCCTTTAGCTGCTGGAATGCTCGGTAGGCATCGCTGCCCCAAGGGATCGGTTTCGTTACACTTCGCCTAAACCGGCACGTTAGGGGTTCGGCTATTTCGGCGTAGTCCCTGACGTATTCTCGGAAATAACCGCAATGGCCGAGGAGACTTCAAAGCTCCTTTTTAGTCTTGGGTTGTGCTAGGCCTCTGATCGCGGCCAGCTTCTCTGGGTCAGGCACGTGCGTTCCGCTACCCGCTATACAGCCTGGGTACCTAATGTGGCCTTGCGCCACCTGGCACTTCTCTATGCTCGCGTTCAGCTTCGCGCCGCGTAACAGGTCAAGGATGGTGTCCACGTGCCCAAGGTGGTCTTCCCATGAAGAGGAAAAGATGGCGATGTCATCCAGACAGACCACAGCGTAAGCCCGGTGTTTGGCGAGCAGCGTATTCATCATCCTCTGAAATGTCGCCGCCGTATTTTTCAAACCAAATGGCATGACGCGCCACGCGCACTGCCCGTCGTGCGTGACGACGTCGGTTAGGGGCTGGCTCTCGGGGGCCACGGGTACCTTCCAGTAGCCCCTCCTCAAGTCTATATCTGTGATGAAACTCGCCTTTCCTACTTTCAAGATCAACTCCTGCGGTGGCGTCATAGGAAATGCATCGGCGCAATACACATTCTCCACGACCCATCTTTCTTTCCGACGCAAACCACCACGTGAGCATGCTCACTTTCCACTGGGTAAATGAGGCCCAATTCTAACAGTTCGTCTACCTAGTGGGTTACTTCTTTCTTGAGCAGCTCTGGAACGCGGTAATGAAAAGCCCTCTTTGGCTCATAACTTCCCTGCAGCTCGATTCGGTGTTGCCCCACTGCGGCGAGTCCGGGCGTTCCATCGAGGAGGTCGGCGTGTTTTGCAAATACGCTTGCAATCTCAGAGCCCTCTCGCTCACTTAAGTGTAACAACTTTTCGATCGGTAAGGGGGGGACGGGGTACTTCGACACTCCGGGATAAAGCGCGGGGCGCACTATACGTCCCCAAACTCGCTATCTTCATGTAACACTACCCACACGTGACTGACGCGACAGTAGTAAGGCCGGAGACGGTTAGCGTGCACCACCGAAGTTCTCTTTTCCCTCATGTAGAGACGGTATGAATGCTGCCTCTCATGTGCAGCAACCGTGAATGGGCCCAACCATCTCGGGGCCGTGTTATGTTTACCCTCCGTGTCGAACAAAAGGACCCGTTTGCCAACACTGCACGTTTGGTTACGCGTAGTTCTATTGTACGCCTGCGCGTAGCTGCCCTGGCGCGCGCTCGCCGTGAGCCCCGCCAATTCCGCCGCTAGCTCTAGCTGCTCACTCAGCTGCCTTAGGTACTTCGCTGACTCGTCTTTTAATGTGCCCAGTACGGGCAGTTCCCGTGGGGTTGCTGCCAAATAGCATGCGAAACAGGGCGACTCCGGTTGTGTCATGCGGAAACTCTCAGTAGGCCCACAACACGAACGGGATCAGTCTATCCCAGTTCCTTGGATCCTTCTCGATGATGAGAAACAGGATGTTCTTAAGTACCCTATTCCAACGCTCCACCATGCCATTGCTCTCCGGGTGTTCCGGTGTCGAGAAGCGTGGGGCGCCGCCCAACCTTTCCAAAAAGCTTTGTGTCAGTTGGGACGTGAAGTTAAAACCCTGGTCAGAGCATATTAATCAGGAATGCCAGTCCTGCTGAATATTGTCCGGAGAGCCTCGAAAGTTGGTTTGTGGCCCCGACCCGACGGTACGTCCAGGGGACCGATGATAACCACGTTTGCTACCTGGAATGGGTGCTCGGTCCTTGTTAGGGGAACAATAGGGACCCGGTCGCTGAGCCGTCCAACTGCCCGGATTTGGCAGCCATGACATGTTTGGTAGTGATGGGATACGTCTGCCTCTAGGCAGAGCCAGAAATGGCTATATTTTATACTAGCCTTCGTCTTTTTGGGGCCCACATGGCCTCCCCATAGTGACTCGTGGGCCAGCAAGAGTACCTCCTCGCGTCTCTCTGTCGGCAGCACAAGTTGCGTTACTTTCGCGCCGGCTACAGTGTCCCTATAAAACAGCAACCCGTCAGAGACAAACATGCGGGCTTTCCCTCTTTTCGCGTCGGCCCAAGCTTTCTTTAGGCCCTCAACTTCGACTGCCTCATCAATCTCCTCGGCCGGATCTTCGGGTGGCGTCTCTCCCGTAATCTCACACACGGCAGTCGCCGGTTCCGAGATAGCCCCGGTGCCGACCTCGCGGTCCCCACTTGAGGAGGCGAAAGTTTCATCCGTGCTGTTCGCCTCCCTGTTGGGGTGACATTTCGTCAGCAGCTCCCAATCCCCTCTCGAAAGCAAATAGTCTAGTCCCTCGGCGAGATTGTTGGTGACAGCACAAATTAGCTGCACCTTGGGTTTCCCGACCACCGACACGGCCTTCCTCAAACTCACAGGGAGGCTGACCACTCTCGCGTTAACCGACTCGCCAAATGCTGGAACTAGCCTAATGGTGCCCGATGGCTGCATAGCGTCCTGTGGGACTAGAATTTCTCGTACTACCGTAACTTCGCTTCCCGTGTCGACCGTGGTGGTAAATGTCTTGCCTGCACAGTCGAGTTCCAAGTGCTGTAGTCTAGACGTTCTCAGCTCATCAATGCTTCCGCGCGCATTTACCTCGGCCTCGAGAATTCGCTAACCCTCCGCTCGTCAGGCCGGCATCCTGAGCATGCACTGCATTTGCGTCCTCTACTTTCACTCTCTAGACGTGCGCGCTGCGCCTTGGGTTTCCTGACTTCTCAGCAATTTTCGGGCACAGCCGGAAATGTTGACCCTCTCCCTTGCAGACGCTACAAATCCACATTCCCTTGCTACTGTTGGTATTGCGCGGGGGTACTTCATCTCTACGCTAAACAGCGGAGCCTCTTCGCTTGGCCTGTTCGAAGGTTTCCAGCACGTAAGCTATCTCTGGCGGCTTCCGCCACGTCTCTGCTTCGCGCACGCGAACGTACTCCAGTTCCTCAGCGCTCAAACTGTTCTTAATGCTATCGGCCACCATTAGGGCCACTGCCTCCACTTTTGTTTCGACCTTCCTCGATTGCAGGTAGTAGTCAAACTCGGTGCCAACGCGAGAGGTAAATTGTGACCAGGTTTCGTCGTTACGTTTCGCTGCCTCTGCAAATCGGTCGAGGTATTCTGCGGGCCTTAGCCTAAGCTCCTGCAGCACGGCCTTTTTTACCACTTCGTAGTCATTGCACTCACTGTCCCCGAGTCCACGTAACGTGTACCTCACCCGTTCCGACAACACCGGCACAAATAAACGAACCCGACTCGACTCCGGTACACCGTACGTTACAAACAACCTTTCAACTTCGTCGAACCACAAGGAATGTCCGCATCGCACGGCAGCTTAGCTCCTTTCAGGACCTTTGCGCACTGAGTGACCGGGTCGAAGCCCAGCCGCCTACCCTCGTCGCAGTCCGAGCCCGTAGGAGTTTGCGCGCCAGCCCTCGTCTCCAGCTCCAACCTTCGCAGCCGCTCAATGGATTCGAGCATCAGTTCTAGTATGCATTCTTCCGATTCTCGCGCCTCTCTTCTCTCTCGCTCCGCCGCCTCTCGCGCTCTTTCCTCCGCTTCGCGCGCTTCTTTTCTCTCTCGCTCCTCCGCTTCGCGTGCTGCTTTTCTCTGTGGCTCCTCCGCTTCGCGCGCTTCTTTTCTCTCTCACTCCTCCAGTTCGTGCCCTGCTTTTCTCTCCCGTTCTTGAAACTCCAACAGCATTCATTTAAGGATTATCGCCTCGGATTCTACTTGGGGGAGATCCTCCTGCTGCCGAGCCTCCTTGAGATGGCGCCTCGTCTGTCTGACCACTTCCGTCTTCTTCCCCCATGTTTGTCTGCATTCTCCGCGTGACTACCATGCAACCCCACACTCAGCCTACACCGCCACAACGAAGCGCAAGAAATCCCACTCACCCGCACCTCCGGTAGTCGGCTGCCTCGTCGTTCGCCCCGTCAGCTGGTTGGCTCTGCCGCTACCCTTCGCGCGTAGCTCGGCCGCCGCTGGTGAAAGCGGGCTTGCGTCTGCTTGCTGCCCCTGGTTGTGGCCTGGCGATTTGTTCTGCCAAATGCTGCCAGCTGCGCCAGTAAATATGGTTGTAGTTCGTTTCCCCGAATTCCAGTGTTGATCAGAAACCCAATCGCCCGGGCCCCGGTTGATTTGGCAGGAGGCTGGCCGGGCGATGGTGTAGAATTTCTTGGAGACGGCGGTCGAATCGACGAACTCAAGGCGTTCGGGTTGAATAAATGAAATGAAGAGTTTATGTACAGCTTTTTACAGTGGGAAAACTGGGTACATGAGTAGTAGAGGAAAAAACTTCAAACTTCAGCTAGATGCTAGCTCCGAGTGCGCACAAATCACTCGAGCTCCTAAACTTCGTCTAACTTTCCTATTCTTGGATCGTACACAAACCGCACGACAACGACGGCAGAGACCCTGTCTCGCCGCAGGATCCGTCTAGTCGCCCGGTACGGCACTGCACCCTAAACTTCCGACTCAGTCCTAACCTATATCCTAGGGGGCTCACACATCCCAACCTAGCTTCAACGGTAGATACTCCTTGTCCCGCCAGGAACAGCCCAGCTCGGTGCTCAGACAGGAACGATTTACAACGGCCAAGTTCGGCCTTATAAAACCTGGAGACCACCCTGTCTCGGGAACGCCCCTGTAGCGTTCGCACACGCGTAAGGGAATGCCAAAATTCACGTAGACAGCTGTCACTCAGCACGCCAAGGAATATTCAATGAGGCGCCACCATCTTTGGGCCAACGGCACGCTCGCAGACGAGCAGGTGCGTATTACCCCGCGGGGTGGGAGCGAAAGGCGGCGACAGTGCACTGTGCCGGCCGGGGCGTTGACGACATGGCCAAAAACTTGAGTTCCTCGTGCGGGAAGCGGCACTTTTCAGGCTTCAGCGTTAACCCCAATGTACGGATGGCCTCGAGTAGAGGCTGCAGCCTTGCAATGTGTTCGTCGAAAGTCCGGAAGAATACCACAACATAGTCGAGGTATACGAGGCAGGTGTGCCACTTCAGGCCTGCTAGCACCGTGTCCATGACTCGTTGAAACGTTGCTGACGCCTTGCACAACCCTAACGGCATCACCTTGAACTCGTATAGGCGATCCGCGGTTATAAATGCAGTCTTCTTTCGGTCTCTCTCGTCTACTTCAATTTGCCAGCAGCCGGTCTTCAGATCCATCGATGAGAAGTACATCGCGTGGCAGAGGTGGTCGAGGGCGTCGTCGATTCGGGAGAGGGGGTACACGTCCTTTTTGGTGATATTGTTCAGTCGCCGGTAATCAACGCAAAACCTTAATGCGACGTCTTTTTTTCTTCACGAGTACGACCGGCGCAACCCAGGGGCTTTTCAAAGGCTGTATAATGTCGTCGCTGAGCATGTCGTCCACTTGTGTCCGGATGGCTTCCCGCTCGTGTGAAAAGACGCGGTACGGTGACGGTCGGGTAGGTCAGGCTCAATTTTCGGTTTTTATTCTTTGCTTCGCTGGAAGCGGCTAACATGGTTTTGAGTTCGACGAAAAACACTCTCTGTAGCGATGCAGAATACCCAATAATTTCTTCCGTTATTCTTGCGGTAACGCCGGATTCACGTCGAAGGGGAGTCGGAAGCTTGAAGGTATTTTCAGGTGCGCGTTTAAACTCGTCACCCGCGATCACGCGATCACGTCACTTGCTTCTTGCGTTTCTTCGAGGAACGCAATTTTAGCGCCCCTGTTTAAATGCTGGTATTCCTCGCTGAAATTAGTGACCAAAACTTGGATTGGCGTTGCGTAAAGCTCGAAATGCCTCTTGGAACGGAGACACCGCGGTTGAGGAGCAACCTTTGGTCACTCTCTACGATAGCGTGGACGTCAGGAACAGCATCTCCACAGTAAACGATGATCATCAAGCTTGCGCGGGGTGGCAGTGTGACATGATCATCGCCGATCCTTAAAGCAGCACGGTGTTCGGGGTTCGGTTCCGGCGTCATGCAGTGATCGGAGAAAAAAGTTATGGACTTGGTCTGTAGATCAATTATTGCACCATTGGCTGTCAAAAAGTCCATTTCAAGAATTACGTCGCGGGAGCAGTTAGGCAAAATGACGAACTCCGCAGGGTACGTTGTGCACCCTATGGTGACGCGCGATGTGCACGTTCCACTTGGCGTCGCTAGGTGGCCTCCTGCTGTGCGAACGTGCGGACCGTCACATCTGGTCGTAACTTTTTTCAGCTTAGACGCGAAAGGTCCGCTCTTGACTGAGTAGTCGGCTCCCGTTTCTATGAGGGCGACTACTTCAAAGCCGTCGATGGACAGCTGAACGTCGGACGCTGCCGTCTTCGATTTCCGGGTGTGTCGTGGCGTCGTATCTGCGCTTCTGCGTGGCGTGTTGACGGTCGGGCACTGTGCGTCTTCGTCTTCGTTGTATTCTCATTGGCAGGTTCGGTCAGGTCGGGTACACGTCGCGTCATTTTGCTGTCGTCGCGGGTGGGAGTCACGTCTGGGTTAGATTGGGTCGATGGGGTCGGGGCATGTCGTGAATTATGGTCTTCAGCGAGTCACTGCGTCGTTGGAGGGTTTTCATTTTTTCGCCGTTGTGCAACATTGCCTCCCGAAGTTGCTGCTCTTAGTTTCCCCCGCGTGGGCTGGGGCACCTACCACGTGAGAAGTCAGCAGTGCTACGGCGGTTGGGTGACTGATACCGGTAGGGCGACAGTGAACGGTTGAAGCGGGCTTGTCCTCGGCTGGTGTTGGAGAGGTATTCTTCGATCTCAGCAGGGTGCTGGACGTATCATGGGCGTGGGGCGTCAATGGAGAACCATCGCAAACTGAGCCTCTTGCAGGGACATCGACGGTAGTTGTGGTCGGCTTCTCCGCAATTGTAGCACAGCGGGCGATCATCGGGCGTTCCCCACACGTCGGTCTTCCTTGGCGTCTGGTATTGGTCTACAGGCCGTCGGGCGGGAGGCATTGGACGGCGCTATGGCTCGGCGTCTTGACAACGGGTTGGAGCAGGGTGGGGTTGAAGAAAACTGCGGAGTAGGTTATCGCTTGGGGCTGACGGGGTACTTCTGAAGGCGTAGAAGTCCCCAGCGCCTGTTATACCTTTTCTCGGATAACGTCAGTCAGGTAAGCCACTTGAGGTTTCGGCGGCATTAGAAAAAGCTTCTGAAGCTCCTCCTTGACCACGGCTCGGATGGTCTCACGCAATGTATCGGAGCTTACAGTTGCGGCACCGATGGTCTCCGAGAACAGTACGTTGACAGGGTGGTCGTACTGCCTCGTTCGAATTTCTAGCGTCTTCTCCATCGCGGCCGCCTCAGACTCGAATTCCACCACCGTCTTCGGCGAGTTAAGAAGTAGACAAGCAAAAAGCTCTTCTTTCACTCCTCGCATTAGAAACATGACCTTCTTTTCTTCGGTCATTTCAGGGTCTGCACGGCGAAAAAGTCACTTAATCTCCTCAACGAAGATCACGACCCTTTCGTTGGTGTGCTGCGTTTGAGTTTCAAGCAAAAGCGCAGCTCGCTCTTTTCTCACCATTGTAGTGAAGGTCTTAAGGAACTCCGTTTTGAATTGAGTCCAGTCGGTTAAAGAGCTCTCATGGTTCCCGAAACAAGTTCGAGCAGCATCTTCTAACTAAAAGAAGACAAACCGGAAAGTTTCTTCGTTGTTCCATCGGTTGAACATGCGGACGCGCTACAGCTTCTCCAACCATTCTTCGCGGTCTTCAGCGGGGGCTCGCCGGAAGGATGGCTGTTCTAGGGGATGCTTCAGGACGATTGGTGCCGTTGTTTCTTGCGCCGTGGTGTTGGTTGCATCCTTCCTTGTCTTGGGCCCTTCTGGCAGAAGACCGAACTCGGGTAGCAATCCTTGCAGTCGGCGGATTTCTCTGGTTGGACTGGCGTGGCGGCTTTCAGATGTCGTAGAGAGCATAAAGGCTTAGTACTCAGCACCTCACCAGATGTCACGAAGCCAAGGTCGACGCAGTTGGCTTGAAGGAGAAACAAGTTTATTGGAGCGAGCTTGTGCTCCCCTAACAACTCAAAAGAATGCAGAGGTGGCGAAGCAGCGCTCAACAAAGTGATTTGCACAGGCGAGTGTCGTCGTATCGAATGCCGCGGCGTCTACTCTGCAGGCTTTTATCCTTCGGTGCAAGTGTTTCTGGTACCGTCCATTCACATCCAGAACATTGTAGATCACAGAAGATTATTCTGGGCTAGTGACGTTAGGCCGAAACAGTCTCCTTATCTGGATGTGATAGCCCGTGCGGCATAAAAGTAAAGAATGTAAGACACGCTTCATTTGGAACGTAGATAACACAGGCGGGCGTGGCCCGGCAGTAAAAACAAAGAATAAATAAACAAACCCCTACATGGTTCGCGGCATTATATCCTTAACCGCGTCTGTTTTGTGACCCACTCCGCCCTCCTCTTGTCTGCTAATGTTACACCTATCATCTTCCGCTCTATTGTGCGCGGAGTCGTCATGAATTTAAGTTGAACCCTCTTAGTGAGCCTCCAAGTTACTTCCGCGTAGGTGACTACCGGTGAGATGCAGATTTCATACACTTTCTTCTTCAGGAACATTTGTTGTCTGCAACTGATTATCTGTGAATCACTGCAGAATGAACTCCCCCCCATTCTTGTCCTTCTAATTATCTCTACCTCAAGGTTGGGATCAGGGGTCGCAACTTGGCTTGAGTAGATATATTCACTTACCGCTTCCACTACCTCGACACTTATCAAAAACTGCTGGGTTCCCCCCGCGATATTGAGAATTGATTCAGTATTCTGCTCTTCAATTTTAGGCCCACGATTTCGCACAAAAGTCCAGTATGGTAATCATGCTTTGCACTTCAGCCTCCCAGTTTCTTTTCAAGATAATGCCATCACAAAACCTGAGCTATTTGAGGTATTTTCTATATACCCTGGCGCCCACCTGTTCCCAATACAACGTTCTGAATACCTCGCGTAAACATGTTGTGAATAACAAAATCAAAGCTCCATAACACACCATAAAATGTTCCTCTTGCGAGCTAACTTCACAGGATTTCTTCCGCAGTAGTTTGTGCACGTCTAAATGGTTCCTACGGCGGATATTATGTCGTTGTAACTCTATCATGGCTGCCACTCAGAAGCAAAAGCCAGAATGCAGAAAACACACAAAAGACCGAATAGCCTTGTTGTGTCGTCTTTGTAGATTTTGGTGTATGTGGTGTATATTGAAAAAATCAGAAATATATTGATTGAAATGAGATATATAATGATCAATATATTAAAGACGTATATTGATGAATGAAATGAAAATGAAAGCAGTGGAACAAACGTAAAGAAAGATTTCGGTGTATTAGGAAGAGAGAGCAACTGAAAAATGAATGTCTTTGGCTGTGGCCACTACCACAAAAAAAAACTCATATTTTATCCGAAAGGCTGCTGGCAGACAGAATATTTGAGTTAAACTTTTCATTTCCTGGGAAGGATCATCATCATCATATCATCATCATCATCACCAGCCTATCTACACCCACTGCAGGGCAAAGGCCTCTCCCATTATTCTCCAATGCCTCGGTCCTGTGCCAACTGTGACCAATTTATCCCCGCAAACTTCTTGATCTCATCGGCCCATCTAACTTTCGGCCGCCCCCTGAAACGCTTGCCTTCTTTAGGGATGCATTCTGTTACCCTTAATGACCAGCGGTTATCTTGCCTTCGCATTACATGCCCTGCCCACGTCCCTTTCTTCTTATTAATTTCTACTAATATGTTTTTAACACCAGTTTGCTCCCTTAGCCACTCCGCTCTCTTCTTTTCCCTTAATGTTACACCTTATCATTTTCCGCTCCATTGCCCTGCTGAGTCGTTCTCAATTTAAGTTGAACCCTCTTAGTGAGCCTCAAGTTTCTGCCCCGTAGGTGAGTACCGGTAAGATGCAGCTGTCATACACTTTCTTCTTCAGTGACAATGGCAGGCTGCTATTCATTATCTCAGAATGTCTGCCATACGCACCCCACCCCATTTTGATCCTTCTAATTATCTCTGCCTCATGGTTGGGATCTGGGGTCACCACTTGGCCTAAGTAGATATATCCGCTTACCATTTCGACTGCCTCGCCACTTATCTCAAACCGCTGTGCTGTCCCGAGGTTATTAATCATTACTTTAGTTTTCTGCATATTAAATTTCAGGCCTACGGTTCTACTCTGTTCACCCAGTGCGGAAGGCATGCTTTGAAATTCGTCCCGCGAATTACTTAGCAAGGCAACGTCATCCGCAAATCTGAGGTTACTGAGGTATTCGCCACTAGCCCTTACTCCCACCTGTTCCCAATCCAACGTTCTGAATACTTCTTGCAAACATGCTGTGAATAACATTGGAGAGATTGTGCCTCCTTGTCTGACACCCTTCCTTATAGGTATTTTACTGCTCTCTTTATGGAGGATGATGGTAGCTGTAGACCCATTGTAGATATCCTCTAGTATTCTTGCCTAATGCTCATCTACCCCCTGGTTCTGTAATGCCTGAATGACTGCTAGTGTTTCGACCGAGTCAAATGCTTTCTCAAATTCTATGAAGGCTATATATAGGGGTTCAGTATACTCAGAGCATTTCTTTATCACCTGATTGATCGTGTGAATATGGTCCATTGTTGAATAACCTTTACAGAACCCTGCGTGTTCTATAGGTTGACCAAAATCAAAGGTTGCAGAAATTTGGTTAACGATTACCATGGTAAGTACCTTGTAGACGACTGACAGTAAGCTGATGGGCTTGTAATTTTTCAAGTGCTTCATGTCGCCTTTCTTATGAATTAGGATGATGTACGCGTTCTTCCAAGATTCGGGTACCATTGCCGTCATTAGGCATTGCGTGTACAGGCTTGCCAGTTTTTCAAGTACAATTTCTCTGCCATCCTTCAAGAGGTCTTCTGTTATCTGATCCTCACAAGGTGCTTTGTCAACTTTCATTTCTTTCAAAGCCTTCCTTACTTCTTCGGTCATTACTGGTGGGATGTCTATCTCCTCTGTACTACTGTCTCGTTCGGCATTATCCTGGATGTCCGGGCTACTGTACAGATTCGTAGAGAACTTCTCGGCCACTGTGACTATTTTATCCCTATTTGTGATGACATTGCCTTGCTTATCCTTAAGTGCATACATCTGATTTTTCCCCACGCCAAGACGTCTTTTCACTGCTTTCAGGATACCTCCGTTCTTTACAGCGTATTCGATCCTCTCTATATTATACTTCCCGATGTCAGCTGTCTTGCGCTCATTGCGCTGGAAGGATAGTACGGATTATATTTGGTCCTTCGTGTGTGTTGCGAACCCTTTCCCCTATTGTTCCGTCCACAGATCCTAGTATAGCACACGTGCTGTATACAACAAAAATACTCCACCATTTCCAGCAAGGTTAAAATGTCAGACGAACAGGATATCTTTCGGTCATGTGGATAATTTTGTGCCATCCTCAAGCACAGAACGCAAATACTCAACGGGTAGTACTTCAGAGAGGCGGATGGCGGTTCTTTCAAGTCTACCAAATGGACCGTACTTCAAGCTGTTCCTTTTATGTTCCCTCTGCTCCAGCCCAGGTCATCGTTCTCTTTCGCGTAAGGAGACACAATAATATTCCTGCATTATTCTTAAGTGTCCACTCTCTCCTGTTTGTGACTTCTAAATGTGGAGCGTGCTACGCCAAGCACCATTGTTCAGCACCACCGTTGCCCTCAACATTGTCTGTCGATTTTTCCCGTCTGCCTCACAGGCGGCCTTGAAGCGTTGATCGTGTTCTCCCTGAACCAATCATGGCCACGTCGATGCAAATCTTATTTATACCGAGGTTTATTCGATACGCCCCATACGCTTCTCCTTTCACGATGCCCGGTATGCATGTGAATACGGCGTAGGGAATAGCTCGCTCTAAATACTCTGCATCTCTGCTTTTAGGCCCGAAGCCCGCACGTACTGGGACTCTAGGCGTCTCCTGTCGCTGTCTTCCTGCCCGGCCACTGCGACGACGACACCTGGACACTCATTTTTCAACGCCCACATTAGAACGTAACACGCACTAAAAGAACACACCGGTACACTCTATTTTCAATACCCCGCGCTAGAACATAATGCGTACTAATTGCTGCTTTGGTACAATTTGATCGATATTACCCCGGACTTACATACACATTGTTGGCCTCATCCTGGTTGAACAAACGTGGAAGCAAACTTCGTAGAACAAAGTCTGGTTGAACAAATGTGGTATCGAACTGCCTGTTTTGGTATCGTTTTAACCATCCTGTTCCTGCTAAAGTTCACGAGTCTCCTCGCTATTCCCTCTGCTTTATACGTTCTACATTGGTGATCACTGGCACCTTGATTAATGTTTTCAGTCAATCAACATGTGATCAAGTGCGGAGGCAGTAGACCTTACTGTGAATCCCCTTACCGCCCGTGACGTATTCGGCTTCTGAAAATCTGATACCCGAATAGTGCTGAGTTGGCCATTGCCCCGCTTCTGCATTGATATCCTAACACAGTACACTCGCTTCCAACCGCACCTACAGATGGTCATCTGCGTGAATGCCATGCTGACATCATAGGTGTATTGGCAACTTCTGACTTTTGGCAACTCCGAAGGACACTAGCTTCAGCCGGGGGAATCACTTCAACAAATCTACGTTCCTCGGGAACCAATCATTGGCATAGAATTGCTCCTACGTGGTAATTTTCGTGAACCAGTGATTGGCGTAGAATTGTTTCTTATTAGTCTTGGAATTGCGGTCCCTAGATATTGTGCGAGACGCTTAGGTGTTGCAAAGTACACGCGTGCTTACCGCGTAATGCAGCTCGGAAACGTTTTTATGTACCAAAAGCGAAGCCCTGCCATTCCGGCGACCGATCTCGCCCATGCGTTTGTTTTAGTTGGCAATGGGAGTGGTTTTGACAATGTGTTTTAGTTGTTGCCCTTCTTTATTCTAGAACTTAACAAGCTTAGGAGATTTCAGCTGTACCTAACATCTTCCCCAGGAGCACTTGCAGCTAATATCAACGGGTACCAATACCATACAATGATATGAAGAGAACTGATATGGAGGTTTCCTGTCGTGGGCTGTTCAAAGAGCACTGACTTGCGTATTTGACAAACACGGAAGCCTCACTCACCTCCCGTGGACCACTTCCTTGCGTCGAACTTGAAGGATCGCGATAGTATCCAAGCGTTTTGCCTAGTAAAATACAGGGAACGCATCAAAGGCAATTGCTTTCCAAAAAATGCATACATTTGCTGAAGAAAATGTGTTGCAGAAGAAAAATTACGGTCTTCCGCAAAAAAATATACCTAACAGTCACGACCACATGGTGCTGACGAGAACAGATGTGATTCTACCTTCTCGCTACTGAGTGCTGGCGAGGAATACCGTTAAGCTTTCGCGAACAGGATGGAAGGAGTGTTTGAAATTATCGAGTATATGGCATGGCACCAACGGTGGTACATCAATGGATAGTGAGCACGTTTATTGCCACCTTCACAAATACACGGAAAATCGGTCTCAGCAAGATATTTCTATCGGTGATTTAGGAGAGTTGATAGGGACATTGTAAACCGTGCAGGCTATGAAAATCGCTTCATAAGTATGGTAAAACGTTCGAAACACCCGGGGTGAGCAAACCACTTGAATGCGGAGGTCCCAGATTCAATAAGAAATCACCGCCGCTTGCGCTGCACCCGAATAGCAGGAAGGGGGCTTTTTTAAACTTGTGCAAGAGAAAGAAAGTTCAGAGGTATCTGGCTAAGCATGAAGGCTGGGAACAATACCAACTGTTAGCATCCGTTCTATTCTAACTTCCGTCACTTGATGCAAAGCCACCGTGTGAGCCTACAGATACGAAGTGACAATGCGCAGTGGTTTGGATGTCGCGCCGGGTCCACATAGCGTTGCCCGGCGGGCCGGAGGTTGCAGCCCCTGCTGTACAACAAGCGTTTTTACAGTTGGCATTAGTACTGAACACGAATAAATTCCGGCACCGACGTTTTTGCAGTGCAAGAGCAGAAGTAAGGTGCGGTGCTCGAAAGACGGTTTAATAAATACCTTTAATTGACCCGCGTATCTCTTGAGAGTAGCGTACCTTGAGCAAGCTCTCGAAAATCTACTTCGCAACAATACGCACGCGCATTGCAAGGAAGAACTGTTTATAGACAATAAACTGTGTTCACTACCAAATTATGAAGGCCCTAGCGCGTTCTGTTCGGCAACATTTTCTTAGATTTTCTTAAGCCTGATGCAACAAGAATCAATGATGAAAGCACTGGTATCTTTCCTGATTTCAAATAAATATTTTTGACCATGTAATTAAAGACCAGGCTTACCTCCAAATGTTGTCTTAAACGGGTGCGCTCTATCGCTTCAGGTGTCCGCTGCCGTTCAACCGACATAGAGGCATTTTTGCAGTAGTATATATGGCGGATACACACAAGCTGCTGCATTGAGTAAAGGTCAACTGAATGTTCTCAACGGATCTCTAGAATTAAACAAATTTATTACCCAAATCTAACAAACGACGGGCACACTGTTCCGCAAATCAAGTTTTCACAGTTACTAATATATGGAAACTCTACGAAGAAGTGGGTAATCCCAACAGCTAGTGGCCAACTATGTATAAAAATATTACATTAAAAAAGTACAAAAAAAGTTGTTATTTATCTCTAGACAACAAAAAAATTCCCCGCATTTCCCCGAGGGGAAAAATGTGAAAGTGCGAATGCACGAGTTGAATTTGCGCGGTTCGGTAATGTTCGCGAAAGAGAGATCACACACACACACACAAAACTACAAAGAAAGAAAGATGCATTTATTCACAGACACCTATTTGTGTTGTCGTTGTACTTGATTGCTAGAGCGGATCTCAGCTTTGAAATTTCGTGTCAGTACTCCT
The DNA here is from genome assembly GCA_013339765.2 of Haemaphysalis longicornis. Taxonomy (NCBI): domain Eukaryota; kingdom Metazoa; phylum Arthropoda; class Arachnida; order Ixodida; family Ixodidae; genus Haemaphysalis; species Haemaphysalis longicornis. Next base: position 191,122,366 of record CM023452.1, read on the forward strand.
TTAAGCGGGTGCATTAGCCCTTCTCACGCCCGATTCCTGGCCAATCCCCCACTCCTGGCCAGGCAGCGCGCGCCCATCTCCCCCCGTTGCTAGGGAAGACGAGGAGCGCGCACACCCGCAGCTGTTGCTATGCGGACTACGGCGGCGGACGATTCAGGCTCGCTTAAGAAGTGCTTTCGCACTTAAAAGAATCATTATTTTAACATGTCAGAAACAGTTATTATAAACGGCATAATGTTATATTAATAAAACTAAGTTTAAAAATGCATAAAAGAACTACACAATAATAGCTTTTAAAAATTAATCACTTCATTTTAAAAGTTGCCTCTTCGGTTGGGTTTGAACATGCGTAGACATTATAAGCGTTAAATAGGCGCTGCTGTACAGGGACGTTAATGGCAATAGGCTCTTTTTTGCTCTGTCGGTGACCAAGCGGTCGACAGCAACGGCCGTAAGTGAAAAATACTAGTTGGTGAGAGGGCGCACGCACGGTAGTTGTTCTGGACTGACGTAACTAGTACAAATATTTGTTGACCGGAGCACAGTGTCCCGCATTATGCAAAGGTATAAGTAGTGTCGCATGAAGGCGGCAATGGGAGCAGTCATAGGTGATTTCACCCAACCGGCCGAACCGCTTCCACTCATTGACTAGCCAGAGTCACTGGTAATTATTAATAATGAGTCTGACTAGTCAGTGAGCCGAAGCGGTTTGGCCGGTTGGGTAAAATCAACTATGACTGCCATCCAGTACCGCAATCCTCGCTGGTGTCGTTTCGCAACTGCAAACGGATCAGTCTGTCTTGAATTTACCCAACCGGACAAACCGCTTCCGCTCACTGACTAGCCAGAGTCATTATTGATAATTAGTGACTCAGGCTAGTCAGTAAGCGAAAGCGGTTTGACCGGTTGGATAAAAGCCGCCCGCATCTTCCCACGGGGGGAACTCGAGTAAATGTGCCGCATCTACTCGAGTCAATCAAAGCGTCACGTCAAGCGTAAGCCATGCAAAGACGCCCTTGACTGAATTCCGAACGCGCGCTCCGCCGCTTATATACGTTGAGGGGACTGCGTAAGCCGGTCCCAGTCGACGACGTTGGCGTACTTGTAAAGCGGCGTGGACTCTAGGTGTTTGAGCCAACCGCGGATGTTGCTTGGCCGGAGAACGGCAACACCGGTTATATGCGCATCGCGCCCGAAGGAGCGGAAACCGCGGAAGAGAGAGTACTGCACATGCGCCGGCCCAAGCGCGTCTGCCGCGGCTATGACGCAACGTGCCGCGGCTATGACGCAACACAATCCAACACAATCCACTTTAATCCAATCCAATCCAATCCAATCCAATCCAATCCAAATCCAATCCAAGCCAAGCCAATCCAATCCAAGCCAATCCAGTCGAATCCAATCCAATGCCCCTCGCGAGAGAGTGTTCGAATCCAATCCAATGCCCCTCGCGAGAGATGTGTTCGCTTTCGCCTCGACTCGACGCGCATGCGCAGTGAGCGTGCGGACTACGGACGCCAACGCGGGTGACATCGTGAGTTACTGAAATGCTCTGCATTTAAAATCCAATATGACTCCTCCCATCGCCGCCATAATGCGACGCTAATGAGACCGTTGCCCGACATCCTCCTATGTTTCTCGCGTGTCGTCAGTAAATATCCGCTGAACACAAAAGTCCGGCGAATAAAACTGGATGTGAAGATTAGCGTTAGTGCTTAAAAGGATGTACGTATGACATCGCAAGCTACGTTAGCCTTATTGCGGGAGACTCGTTTGCCGACGCCTTGCACTAGAACGCTCCGGACTTCAAAGACGCCAGACTTTTACGACTTTTACAGCAAGAGATTTGTACTTCTACTACCCCTTCCCATGCTGTCATCTCGGGGTTCAAAAACGCACAGGCGCGCATAATAGACTTAAACACTGCATTCGTGCACCCGTTTCAGGCTAGTTGATATGGTCTGGGAGCGCTTGCGTGTGACTTTGGCCAGTTTTCAGTATTGAATAATGTAAGTACCACTTCAAGATAAACACCTTTTAAAGATCATTTTATGCCGAAGTATATAGTCAGTGAATGTAATGAGGGTGTTGGGGGCTTTGAATGTGCCTAATGGGGAAGCAGGCTTGGAAATTGGGCTTGCCATTAGTTTACTAAGTGAAAACTCGGGAGACAGGCTGGAAAGGATGCAAAGAAAACAGAAATACGTTACTTCGTACTTCGGGATCAGGTATTCCGACTTTAGGAGGTCCAGAGAACCGTCTCGATCGCCAGGGCCGCGGAGCTAGTCACGACTTTTCTGACTCCCCTGGGTCGCGCAACACTCCTCCCAGAGCGTAAGAGATGGGAAGGCGCCGTAAAGTGATTGCGGGGCCGTCGCAGAGTAAATGGCAGTGAATGTAGAGCGACCAGCAGTATAAGCAGGTGCGACCAGTAAAGAGGTGTGGCTGATGGTGTAATTGTTATGTTTCGTGTGGTAAGGTGCGTGTTTTTAGGATACACAACTTCTGGCCTGCCTCTGGTGATAGCTTGGTGGGCTAGTTGGTGTAGCATCATAAAGGTTAACAGCGCACAAAGACGACGACAAACAAGGAAGTGATGCCCGGATTTGCGCTACACTACAAATGATATCTTATTTCGCCATAAAGGACATAAACCAAGACAAATCGAATAACAAGGCCCAAAAAATATGACGTAAATACTTATCTCGCGCTCCGCCTTCTACGCTCGTTGCTCCAGATACTGTTTTTTTTTTCTTTTTCTGAGAGTGCAACAGATGGCCTGCTGACGCAGTTTTCATCAAAACTTTCAATCTCGATTGCCTCGATTACCTCTCGCGTATGCCTGTGCTTCCCTCTAGCAATGACTGTGCAGTCACCAAACAGCGGCAGGCGCCATCTTTGCAGTGCGCATCTAGGTGGTCCGAAAGAGTGGTCTTTCCTACGAGGTTTTTCTGTACCCTCAGCCTATCGTTAAGGCACCTGCCCGTCTCGCCGACATAGGTTTTTCCACACCCCAATAGGAGAGAATAAATAACGCCTTCGTGACACTGAACGAATTGTTCCTGGTGTTTCTTCGAGCACACCACTTTTCCTCTGCCACCGCCATTCACCATCGGACACAGCTTCGAAAGCTTGTTGGGAGCAGAGAAAATTACATCAATACCTTCTTGCATGCCAATCTTATTGAGCTTATGCGCAACGTTGTGCATATAAGGAACCACCACCAATTTTACCTTCCTTCACCTTATCTCTGGGCAGTACTGGTCCCCACGTTTTGGCTCTTTCAATAAGTCACGAACCACTGCGATCAGCAACCCAGCAGGCAACAGGCGGTTGATTTGAGCCGTCAAGCATTTTTCTGCTGAATGTACACAGGACTTCAAAAACGATTGTTTAGACAAGAAATGACAATGCCCCATTTTACCAGTTTTGTGCGGTTGGAGGATTAGGGAAGTATCGGTTGTGAAGAACGTGGCTGGTACACCAAACACATGTTCATGAGTAAAATTAAACATCATATCAAGAAACTAAGGAAAACCGTTCAGTTTAACCTCATGCGTCAATTCCAAGGGCATAAGGGAGCCGTTGAAAATCGCCAAAACACGCAATACCGAATCGTCAAACTTCGTAGTTTTACACTTTAAAACTTCGAGGTTTTCGTCTACATACCTAAAAACTTGTTTTACATTTAACCCAGACAAATGGTCACTTAAAACACGATCGTGACAGGCTAAAAACAAGTCACTTAAAATAGGCGCGATGCATGACCCGATGGAGGTCCCGTTTTTTGAATGAGCGTGCCCCCATCCCATGAGATGAATGTTGAAGTAAGGTAAAAGTTTAAAAGCTCTAAAAGGCAGCGTCCGTCATACAAGCTGAGTTTTTTTTCTGCATCTATGTATCATTATTACTCTTATATATATATATATATATATATATATATATATATATATATAATATATATATATATATATATATATATATAATATATATATATAATATATATATATTGTGTGTGTGTGTGTGTGTAGAATCAGAATAGGCAATGAGGGGCTCGATGAAAATAACACAGAAATAAGAGTTCGCATTCAAGAAAACCTCGAAAAACAAAGCGGAGGATGTGGCAGGTCATTGAAATAGATAAAGAATTTGGAAAGAAAGAAAGAAAGTAGAGAAAAAATACCCGCCAGGTGGGATCCAAACCCACGACCTCCAGAATACCGGTCTGGTGCGATAACCACTACTCTAACGACCGGGCGATTTTCCCCTCCACTTTCTGGGGTATTTATGTTTAGGTATTTTTGTTTTCTGTGCTTGGGGGTGGTATCCAGTGCCACTCCGACTACTCGGGGTGAAGGGGACCTTCTTTATGACCCCCGGGCCGTGGCTCAAGTGTCTACGACATGTCGAGAGTGGTCGACCGGCGTTGAACCCTAGTAAGCTTACTATGGCACCAAGACTGCCAGAACAGAGGCCCTTGCTATGCATGTAGCGGATCAGAATAGGAAATGATCGGTTCGTTGAAAATAACGCAGAAATAAGAAGTGGCAGTAAAGAAAACCTCGGAAAACAAAGGGGAGGATGTGGTAGGTCATTGAAATAGATAAAGAATTTGGAAAGAAAGAAAGAAAGTGGAGAAAAAATGACCGCCAGGTGGGATCCGAACCCAGGACCTCCAGAATACCGGTCTTTCAGGCTTTACCGGTCTTTTCAGGCTTTATTCTTCAGCCGCACCAGCAGCAGCGGTAGCACCGAAGCACCAAGTCGCGCTGTCCAGCAAGTCGAGACGGAGAGCCAACGAGAGGAGACTTCTTCTTCGTCCCAGCGATGGCGATGGTACATCCACGAGTTGGTGCCTCTTCCCTGTGTGACTTCTGTGTCACATAACCACCTATTGCGAATGACCAGTGTTGTCCACACCCCTACATTATTTAAACGAGTACGGTGTTGACGGCGGTCTTCCTTACAATTGCCCGCGGGAACGGAAGAGCCATCCTGGCGACTCAGGGAGATGAAACTACGACTGGGTCAATGTATGGCTTGAGGCGCTGAAAATGTTATAAATCTTTGCCGCGACAACGCTGATCGGGCGACGGAGTGAGAGGCTCAACCACATAATTTACTGGAGACGTCCGCTTGACGATGTGGTAGGGACCCTGGCAGCGCAAAAGCAGTTTACTGCTCAAGCCTGGCGAAGACACTGGAACCCACAGCCAGACAAGTGACCCTGGAGAGTAGGCAGGACTGGGAGTCGTTTCGTCGTGGTGCGACTTCTGACGCTGCTGATCTTCCGTAGTTAACGATCGGGCCAACTGACGACACTCTTCGGCGTGCTTGGCAACGTCGGAGATGGGTGTGCACTCTGACTCATCGGGCCGATCGTGAAGTATTGTGTCCAATGTGCATGAAGGCTTACGGCCATACAAAAGAAAAAAACGGAGAGAAGCCGGTCGTGGCCTGCGTGGCGGTGTTGTATGGGTAGGTCACGAATGGTAGTACTGCGTCCCAGTCGGAATGGTCCGCCGTGACGTACATAGCAAGCATGTCACTCAGAGTGCGGTTGAAACGTTCGGTGAGTCCATTGGTCTGAGGGTGATACGCCGTGGTGGTGCGATGGATCGTGCGGCAGAATTTAAGAAGGGCCTCTATAACGTCAGACAGAAAAACCCTTCCTCGATCACTGAGGAGTTCACGGGGCACCCCATGCCATAAAATGAAGTGCCGGAGTAGGAAGGAGGCTACTTCGCGTGCGGTAGCATCAGGCAGGGTGGCAGTCTCGGCGTACCGGGTCAAGTAGTCGACAGCAACAACGACCCATCGGTTGCCATCTGCAGTGCGAGGAAGAGGCCCATAAAGGTCGAATTCCTACACGGTCGAATGGTCTTGCTGGACACGGTAAGGGCTGCAAAGGCCCAGTTCCTGGGCGGGGAGGATATTTTTTTCGTTGGCATCGAACACACGAACGGACGTATTGACGAACGAAGCGGTACAATATATATATATATATATATATATATATATATATATATATATATATATATATATATATATATATATATATGACAATGTAAAACTAGTTTTCATAAACAAAGACTAAGGGTACGGGGACACAAGGTACACATATGTACCTGACAGGGTCCTGCTCCCTTTGAGACATCAGCATCAGCACAAGTTACAAGACGAGAAAAAAATTTGTACAACTGGTAACCGTGCAAACAAAAAAACATCAAATTTTCAAGCACTCGCCACACTTGGTGTAATTGTGCGAGCATAACACAACATATCATCACACAATAACATATATATAAACTTACAAAGAACCGAAATTCAAAGGGAATTCTTTATACATAAAAGAAAGGTACATATACAACACAGGATGCCAATAGCTAAATTTACTTATAAAGTAGGTCAAAATAGAAACCTTGAGAAACAATATTCTCGTAGTATGCGTATAAAGGAATTTGGAAGATATGTTTCGATAAACTCTCCGATATCTGCATTATCATTTGGGAATTTAGGAAGAGTTCCATAAGCCAATGGTTCCCTACTATTTCAAGATCTCCCATGTTATCCCCTGTAGAAACACGTTAGTGTCGTCTGCATATAGTATAATATCTTGAGTTTGCGGTGTATTGCATATGTCATTTATATATAGGAAAAGAGCAGAGGTCCTAAAATTGAACCTTGTGGGCCACCTTTCGTGATATTTTGATATTGTGAGGCATATTGACCGAGCATTAGATACTGTTTACGATTACTAAGATAACTTTCAATGAGGCTCTGCGCATTTCCCCTTATTCCATAGCTGTCTAACTTTTTAAATATTATACTGTGATTTACAAAATCAAATGCCTTTTTTATATCAAGGAATAGTCCATTTGTGTAAAGCTTTTTTTTGATGTTGTCAATAAGCTTTTCCTTGATTTTAAGTAGGACTAGTTCCGTAGACTTGCCCTTTACAAAGCCGAATTTTTTTGCTGTAATTATTTTTAAGCGGCTTACATAATCGGTGAATCTTTTAAGAATTAATGATTGGAAAACCTTTGAAAAAATGCTAAAGACGGAAATTGGCCGGTAGTTGTTGAAATCATTTTTTGCCCCACCCTTGTGCACTACGGTTACCCGATCAATTTAAATGTCAATGGGATATAGAGCATCGTGATGCACACGATTGCATACGTGAGCTAAAGCCACGGCTGTGACTATGAAGGGGGCGATTAACTTTATTGGCCACGATTTTATGCCATTAGCAGCAGTACTAGTTTTGAATGAAAGGATAGCAGTCATAATTTCAGGCTCATCAGTTATGGAAATGAAAATTGGTCCTGTCGAACCCGGTTTTATATACTTGATTGGATCAGGAGCTACTAGGCAAGATTTTTTCCGAGTTCTAACAGAAGAGACCAAATGCTCATTCAAGCGCTCCCACAGTTCAGTTCTTGAGACAGGCTCACCATTTATATCTAAAAAATCTGGAAAAACGTGAATCGGTTTTTTATTGCCTAACTCATTAAAGACTCTCCAAAATTTATGTGGTTCATCAACTTGTTCAAACTTACGCCGGTAGTACATATCCTTCGTCATTTTATTTTGGCATTTACTTTGTTACGAATAGCTCGAAATTCCTTAAATTTGGTATCATCTCTGAGTTTCAGGCATAGCTGAAATAAACGATTTCTTGAGTTTTGTTAGAAAGTGTGGCACATATCCAAGGCTTTTTCGCTTTTTTGTGTTCCCGCAGAGAATACTCCAGAAAAGCCTTATACCATATGTCTCTAATTTTACTATAGATCATTGTGAAGCTTGCACTCGAACTCTCCTCGTTCAATACATCGGACCAATCTGCCTGTCTAACATGTCCCACAAACGCTTCTACAGTAGTATCATTTATTACCCTTGTTTTGTAAGTAGGTGCTTTCGTTCGACCAACATGAATTTCTAGAGCACAAAGCACAGCCAAGTGGTGACTCACGTCCGCATAAAGCCCACCAGCAATCACTCTTTAAAAGCTTTTTCACGGGAAGTGAATAAAAAGGGTACTTAATAGATTGAAAGTGCTAAAAGCCCTTCTTCATTGGCTTTATTCAGGTGCACCGAATGCACCGTTCAAGTGTATTCTTGGCGGCTCTGCGTTTTTGCACACGAAGAATAAACCATCGGGGGTGCGTAGAAATGCACATATTTGCTGTAAACGTCTTGTGACTTCGAAGCCCGGAGCGTTCTAGCGCGAAGCGTGCGTTGGAAAACTAGTGTTTCGCAATACGGCTAACATAGCTTGCGATTTATAACGTAGGCCTGCAAGCACTAACCCTAGTCTTCAACTCCAGTTTTATTGCCGGACTTTTGTGTTTAGCGGAACTTTACTGAAGACGGCATAAAAAGCATTCGGCTGTTTTACACTGTGCTCTGGTCAAAGGTATACGCAGGGGGTTACCGAAAGACAGAACTACTGTGGGTGCACCCTACCACCCACTAGTATTTTACGCTTTCAGCCGTAGCTGTCGACCGCCTGGACACCGACACAGCAATAAGGCGCCTATTGCCAGTACCCTCCCTGTATGACAGCACCCAGTTACCCCTTCAAAAGAATGCCCTTGTTCAAACCAAAATTACATCTCAAGTTTTTGTACAAACTTTTAAATTTTTTTGCTGTTATCATCTTTGAATTTTTGCGTAAGAAATATAAAATGTGCTAGGTTTAATATACAATTATGTTAAATGTCTTTTACTGCAATCGAAATTAAAAAAAGAAAAACTTTTTATGTTTTTTGCAAAAAAAATAGAAACGTGCAGGATTTTGTAAACACTTCTTTACCGCGCTTTTAAAATAGTTTAAACCACCAAAACATTTGAGAAATCTTTGCAACAGAATGGAATGAAGAATTACGTTTGCTGGAGTTTGCAGACTGCGTTTTGGCTAATATATGTATTTCTACTAAGCCGCTGAGAACAATTCAGTTGACCAATATATGTATTTCTACAGAGCAGTTGAGAACAATTCAGTTAACTTAGACTGCTTGTGTGTTGTCGCCGTCTATTCTTCGCAAAAATGATTCTATTGCGATTGGACGCCAACGGGCACATTAAGCGATAGAGCGCACCTTTTAAGGCAACGTTTCGAGGTAAACGCGGTGTTTTTATTAAACTGTCAAGAATATTTATGTTAAATCAGGAAAGATACCAGTGCTTTTGTCTTTGGATATTGTTGGATCAGGCTTTCATCACACAATAAAATGGTGCTGAAGAAGGGGAGCAAGGGCCTTCATTATTTTGTAGCGGACACATTTTATTGTCTATAAACAGTCCTTCCTTGCAGTGCGGGGGCGTAGTGTCGCAAAGTAGATTTGAAAGGGCTTGGACAAGGCATGATACTCTCTACAGATACAAGGGTTAATTAAAGGTGTTTATAAAACCGTCTCTGGCACCCCGCACATCACTTATGCTGTTGCACTGCAAAAACGTCGTTGCCCGAATGAATTTGTGTTCAGTAGTAATACCAACTGTACAAACGCTTGGTGAAAACCGGTGCTGCAGCTTCCGGCCCGCGGGGCAGCGTTATGTGGCGCGTGGCGCCACATCCAGAACCCCTTGTCTTGTCACTTCCTATATGCAGGATGACAAGCCGGCTTTATATGAAATTGTGCGATTTAGAGGAGAACGAACGCTAACAGTTAGTATTGTTCCAGGCCTTCATGCTTAGCAAGATATCCTCTGCACTTTCTTTCTTTCCACAAGTTGAAAAAAGCCCCCCTCCTGCAATTCGCGTGCCACGCAACCGGTGATTTCTTATTGCAACTCGGACCTCCACTTTCAAATGGCTAGTCCACACCAGTTGTTCTGAACGCTTTAACTTACTTATGAAGCTATTTTTATATGCTATACGCGTTACAATGTCTCTATCAACGCCCTTGAATCACCGCTAGAAATGCCGTGCTGCGGACGATTTTGCTTGTATTTGTGAAGGTGGCAATAAACTTGCTCACTATCTATGGCGTCGCAAATACAAGGCTCTAGGGGGAGGTACCTAATAATGACCAGAAAATTCCTATATTTTCACTGATCTGCTGATGTAGTGCGTGGTAAAGGAACTCTATGCACCGCATGGGGGCAGAAGTGAAGCCTAGATTCAGGAGATTTGTTTTTACACCAGAGCAGCGAATTATCTCTCAATTCGGGCTTTCAAAATTTTCCATTTTTATGCACCCTCCTTTTACGCCTGCCCAAATACTTAGGCGAGGGGGAATGAAGTGTATCGGCGTATCTTCTTTCAGGTGGAGCTTCTTCCAACAGAGACGTGGCTATTTTCGCATGAAGCAGATGCCATGTGAGTAAGGAAAACTCCCAAAAGAATTTCCGAAGTTGCGGCAGTACCATTAAATGAAGTGGAATCTAAGATTGTTCAGTGGACTGAGTAGTGGTTTCTTAAAATGCTTTCGACGAACACCCACGAAATCCCGACAATTACATGAGGAAAAAAACACTCTCAAACCGGACATTCCACATGCAGAATTTATATAATGGTATGGACAGGGTGAAGTATTTTCATGTAAGGAACAGACATTTGTGCTAAATGTTTCTTGCTCGTTGAGCCTTCGAGAATTGATTTAGGCTCCACAACAATCCAATAGGCTCCAGCGGCGCACTTGTGTTAGGCTGGGATCACGTTCTCTTTGTTAAGCAATTTTACGGAAAAAGCAAGTGTAGCCAGGCGATTATTATAATATAAACAGTGCTTGCGAGACACCGTTTCACCCAAGAACATTGGAACTTGCCAACGGGAGAACTGTTTCGAGATTAAACTTTCAATACATATCCACGGGTCTTTCCATACGTCCGAGCAGAGGCATACCCGGAGGTGTGTGGAAAACACTTGGCTTCATAGATCAATTGCCGTTGGAGCCATATACTCGGCGTTTGGGAGACTCCTTTCATCCTGGTCGCGGGAGCTTAACGGGGTTCCCCATTCGCCCTCAGTAGCCAGAAGGTAGAACCACATCTCCTCTTATGAGCTCCATTTGTTCGCTACTAGTACTTGTATTTTTTTGCGAAAGACTGTAACTTATCTTCTGCAACACGTTTTTTTTGGGGTTAAAAGGATGCATACTTTTAGAAAGCAATATTTGTTTGGTACCTTCTATCTATGTTTACTTTTCAAAGGAATTGATTACTTTTGGGATCCTTCTAGTTCAATGGAAGAAAGCGGTCAACGAGAGGTGAGTGAGGATTCCGGGTTTGTGAAATACGCCATTCACTTCCCTTTAAAAGCACACAACACGAAACCTCTACATCAGTTCACTTCATATCAGTGTAAGGTATTGGTACCCGTTGATGTAATCAGCAAATGCTCCTTCGGAGATGTGGGGTAGCGCTGAAAGCTACTAAGCGTGTTAAGGTCTGTAATGGACAAGTCTAACAACTAAAATACTTTGCAAAACCATGGCAGTGGCAACTATAGAACCAACGCACGGGCTTGAGGGGTCGCCGGAGTTGTAAGGCTTGCTTGTGGTACGTAAAAACGTTTCCGCGCTAATACAACGGTAAACACTTATGTAATTTCTCAGCGTGACACGCAATTTTAGGCAAGTGCTATTCTAAGACTAAGAATGCCAATGACGGGTTCACCAAATTTACCAAATAGGAGAGATTCGCTGCAAAATATTGATTAAGCAATGTAGATATGTTGAACTGGCCCAAGCGTAACAGGTAGCGTCCATCGCCGTTGATAGAAGGGAGAAGTAGCCAATGCACCTAGAAGGTAAGGATGGGATTCATATGTATGAACAACAGTTGGTGCCGTGTGATGCTGGTGTTCTGTGTTAAAATATAACTGCAAAAGTGGAGCAACGGCCATGTTGGCGAACTCCGGGCCTCAGATATGCCGAACAAGAACACGGAGGGTAAAAACATTCACAGTAAGGTTTACTGCCTTCAAACTGGGGCACATGTTTATTGACATAAATGATGGGTCGAGAGGCAGGCGATCACCCATGTAGAACGCATCAGGCCGAGCAAATAGCAGGAATTGTCGTGGACTTCAGCAGGGACAGGATAATCAGTACGACTACTCGACAGGCATTCCACTTCAAGGTTGTTTAATCAGACTTGTAGACACCAGCGGCAACAATATGTAGGCATCTACTGTGTGATATTGATTTATTTCTACAAAGCGCAGCAATTTCCTTGTATTTTGCACGTGCAATGGTTATTTGCGCCTTTACGAAAAAATGCAATAAATGTATCAAATCTACAACCGGCATAAACCGAAGTTGGCCTCTTACACAAGGCCGTAAGATGCTGTTACACAAGTTCTTAAAATACCATGCAAATTTTGGCCTCCTCTGTGGTAAGGTCCCAGATCGCTTGAAAATAGGATACACATATCTTCAGATTTTGTGCGACGTGCTATTGCGCAATAATTAAAACTGGAGCACAACGCATTTATCGAAACGATTTCAAAGGTTTCGCTAAAGAACACATGCATGGCTTGCTCTACCATGGCGTACACAACAACACGCGCGAACACCAGGCCACCCACCACATCTCGAACTCACGCACCTCACGCCCTACATTACAGAAAACTATAATCTTTGAATCCGTAAACATTCTTCATTTCACCATCCCAATCCTCCGGATCCCCATTTTAAATCGTGTCAGAAACACCAGCCCAATCCGCCAAATGCATTCCCACTTCAACCCGACTTGCCATGCAGAATGATATTTAACGCGAGCCAACGCCCCTCCAAACTACATCCGTTTTCCCTATGCACACTGTACCCTGAAGCCAACCCATACCCTGACAAACCTGCACACGGTGTAACTGTTCGTGACAAGCACACATCACCAAAGTCGCGGCAGCTACCATCCATACTAAAATACACAGTGGAGGAGCCACTCACCCCAGACTGGAACCCCTACCCGGCATTCGTCCTATCTAACTCTCAGCCGCCCTGAGCAATTGAATTTGTGGTGACATCTTTCCCATGGCCTTGCAAATTCTCTCCGAAAATACTGCATCCCACGTCGTGGCCATGTTTTGGACAGCAGCCCACACATGTCTATACGTTAACTGGTGCACCTACTGGTTCGCGAACCCAATAACCGGGTTGCATTTTTTACTAAGCCTACACGCGATGCCCCTGCAGGCAAGGAAACTATCTTCCCAAACTACAGGGAAATTTTTTCTACTTCCGCCTTCCCCGCTGCCGATACCCACCCCTGCACCAACACCTAAACAACGGAGGCAGGTAAGAAGCTCTAATCCTAAAAACACATACCTTCCCACACGCTACATAAGAGATACACCGTCAGCCAAACCTCTTTACTGCCCATACATGCTCAGACGGTTAGGCAATCAACACTCACTGCCATTCACTCTGCGACTTCCCCGCAAACACATAGGGCCCCGTCCCCTCTCCTCACCTCTGGGAGCATATGTTGCGTGACCGGGGGGAGTCGATCAAGTCGTGACCAGCTCCCCGGCCGTGACGGTCGCGGAGGTTCTCTGGGCCTCCTGCATTCCGAATACCTAATCCCGAAGGAAGGAATTACCTATTTCTTTCTTCCTTGCTTCCTTTGCAGCCTTTCTCCCGAGTTTGCATGTGGTAAACTAATGGCACGTCGAAATTTCCAGCCTGCATTTTCATATAGCACAGTCAAAGCCCCCAACACCCTCACAACATTCACTGACTTTACTACGGCGTAAAATGATTTTTAAGAAGTTATTATCTTAAAGTTGTACTTATAATATTCACAACTAAATACTGGCCAAAGTGACAAGCAAACAATCTCTTGCAATCTCAACTAGCGTAAACATTACGCAGGTGCAACGAATGCAGTGTTTTAGTGCATTCTTAGCACCTCTGCATTTTTGATCACCAAAAAGGCGCCATGAGAAGGGGGGTAAAGTACGGTGGTGACTGGCGTCCCACGAGTGGGGAAAAACCCGGACGACGGCGCAGAGCAGGGCCTCGAGAAGAAAGTGGTGCCGGGAAATTCCCTGTAGGGGGTGTGTTCCAGGAGAGAGAGTATCATTATGATGGAGGGCCGGCCTGGAAAGCGGAGCGAGCGGCGGAGGTTCCGCAGGGCAGCTGTGACAAAACGACTGGCAGGCGGTGCGAGGCTTTCGTGGCTTTTCAGGGTTCAAGGTTCGTGGTCGCTCCAGCGGGGTGATGTCCACGGGCCTGTGACGCGGAAGCACCGACGTCACCGTTCGGGAGTCCTGTCAGATCGGGGTGGCGCGACATCCCTGGGAGCCGCAGTTCCGAGCCAAGGCCTAGCGAGCGGAGCAGCCGCGCGTGACTCAGCGGACCGCGACTCGCTCGCTTAGTCTTCCAAAACCCTGCGACGAGGCGTCAGACGCCGTGGTGACTGAGCGCCAGCACTGTGGGACAGAGCCGTGTGCGGCGTGTCAGTATCATTCCCGATCGGCCCGGCCTGGGAAGCGGAGCGACCTGTTGTAGGTTTCGCAGGGCTTGCTGGACCAAAACGACCGCAGGCAGTTCGAGGCTTTCGTGGTCTTCGAGGTTCGAATTTCCTGGTGATCTCCCCGCGGGGTGTCCACGGGCCTGTGACACGGAAGACGACGTCGCCGTTCGGGAAGCTGTCAGATCGCCGCGACGTCCCTTGAGCCGCAGTTCCGAGGCAAGGCCTAGCGAGCGGAGCCACGGCGTGGCTCAGCGGAACCACGACCGCCTGTTGTCTTCTAAAACCCTGGGCGAGGACGTCAACGCCGTGGCGACTGAGCGCCATCACTGTGGGACAGAGCCGTGAGCGTGGCGTTGTCAATTTATCCCGATTCTCTCCCGAACTCAAGTGGGTCGGACCTGTTTGTATTTTTTTATTTCGCTTGTTTGCGCGTTCCGTCCCCAATATATACAGTGTTGAGTTATCTGTTCAAGACCATGGCGTCAATTTCCTTGTGATCTTCCTCCGCGAGTCACACACCCGTCTGCTTAACCCCAACATCATCACAATTTTTGGCGTCCACGACAGGACGTTGCTCTACTTCCATCTGAAGAGCTTAAGCAGGCAAGTGGGTGTCACGAAGGAGGATGGATCTCGAGAAGTTAATGCCCATCGGCAAAGAATTAGGGCTGTCAGGTCAGGATCTCAGAGAATGGATCGACGCTGGACACGCGAAAGAGAGAAGCGTGCCACCGAACGCGAGGGGGCTAAAGAAGCCGCAAGGCTAGCACACCAGATGGAGACCAAGACCAGAGCTCGAATTGAGGCTGAACGCGCCATGCTTGAACTGAGGCTACAACTTCAGGAACGGTCGCAGGGTTCCAACGCGAGTTCGGACGCCATGAAAGTGACACCGCGACTAATGCGGCACGAAGCTTCCACAGCCCTCACAAGCTCATTCCGCCTTTAATGAGGAAGGAGACGAGCTCGACGCTTATACACAGTGGTTCGAGAGAGTGGAAGCAAGCAAAGTTTGGTCTTCGGAAAAGTGGGCGCTCTCATTAAACTTGTGCCTTACAGGTGAGGCGCTCAGTGCCGTTGGCCGCATGTCGTCCGACGATGCAATGGACTACTCTAATTTGAAGAAGGCCCTTTTACAGAGGCTTAGGTACACCGAAGAAGGGTACCGGTGCAAGTGTAGGGAATCCAGGCCGCAGAACTCAGAAACAGGTCGTCAGTTTGTTGGTCGTCTTCTCGGTTACTTCGACAGCTGGCAGGAAATGGCGAAAACGGAGCAGTCGTACTCCGCGCCCCGGGAAAAATGGTGTCCGAGCAATTCCTGAGCCAGTGCGACGAGAAGCTAGCCATTTTCCTCAAAGAAAGGGGCTGCAAGAGCCTGTACCAGCTTCCTGAGAAGGCTGACCAATACCTCGAAGCTCAAGGCTTAGTCAACCTGGACAGAGAAAGGGAAGAAAAAAAAGACAGTGGCAAGCCAGCTGGACTTCCCCGGGTTCCTGATTATCAGGAGCACGAGGTCTGGCTTCTTTGCCTTTTATGTAACAAGCCAGGCCATCGTCCGTCTGAGTGTTGGGCGAAGCCACGGGGTTCCAGTCAGCCCAGCAAGAAGAACGCCTTCTGCCTGAGGGGCCGCAAGCACGGACACCGACACCAGGCTGAAGCTTGCTTCAGCCTGCCCGAGAACGTGATGCAGGTACCGTCCGCAATGAACGAACCCAAAAACTCTCTAGTAGAGGCATCCAGCAATTCTCGACGACGCCCAGCTGTGCCAGTGTCTCCAGCAAGCACCACGCCGACAACCGAGCTGAAGAGGATGCCAACGTCCGGAAGACTTCTGGAAGGCCAACCCGTGGTCGTCCTGCGAGAAACTGGCTGTAATACGGTCATCGTGAACCGCTCTCTCGTTGCTGACACCAAGCTTACAGGAGGCATGAGAACCGTCCACCTATTAAATCGAACGTGTCTGTCCCTACTGGAGGCAGACGTGCAAATCGATTCCCCGTTCTTCTCAGGCCGCGTACTAGCGTCCTGCATGGACAACCCCCTGTGCGACGTCTTTATAGGGAACATTGAGGGAACTGGTGATGCCAATACGAAAGACAATCGGAACGTCAGACGAGAGGAGCCTCAAGAAAAGGAAGCAGTGATTGCAAGCACGGTGCTTGGACAAGGCAGCGTCCGCATCACAGAAGATCTGCACGGTCGGAACCTGCCATCGTCTTCCCCAGCTGCAGGGGGTTGAAGACCCACATGCGCGCCAACGCAGCAAAAAGCGAGGCTCCGAGAACAATGCCGCAGGTACCTGCCGTTGCTGACAGCCCCTGCAATATCACCTCTGCTGACTTATGTGCGCTACAGCAGCAAGACCCTTCTCTCCGAAAGTTTTTCGGCGAGGTCGGCAGAAAGGTGACATTCAACGCAGCGGTGATCGAGTTCGTGAAGACTGCTGGTATTCTTTATCGACGGCATCAGTTGCCCTCCGGAAAAGGAAGAAAGCAAATCGTTGTCCGCCAGGAACTACGAGGGATCGTCTTGGACAAGGCCCATCAAGGAACCCTCGGCAGTCACAGGGGTATCAGGCGAACCATGGAGCGCGTCTGCAAGGACTAATACTGGCCCATGATGCAAGCTGACACTGCACGCTTCGTAAAGTTGTGTCGCATGTGTCAGAGGGCTGCGCCTAAGCACAGAGTAGCCACGGGAGATCGTGGCGGAGATCGAGGCATTTCGGCGTGTTGCCATCGATCCGGTCGTCCACCTCTCGCCCAGCGCCTAGAAGAGAAACCCCTCCACAGGGTTCAAGATGCCACACGCACCCAACGACGAAGTTGCGGGTGTGTCATTCCCTCTAACCCCTGCTCTATTACCGACTGCTCATGCCGATGAACCTTTCCAAGCCACTGACAGAGTAGGCACGGAAGAGGGCACCTTTGTCGTAATTCTTTTTAAGTAGGCAGTTTATACTGTAGAGTGGATTTAAGAGTGCAAATGTTGTTTCTTTTGCTGGTTTCCCTTCCATTGGGTTAGAGACTGTTCTGTGCTGTTTCGAACTGTACTCATGTACTGGTGATAGTGGTGCTTGAACGTCTGACACGACAGAACGCGCTTCAGCACCATACGGCTCTTCGCCGCCGTGCTAACATTTTTGTGTGCCGAGTTTTGTTTCCCCAAACAAACCTCTCGAGCAGGAGGGTGAATATGGTGACTGGCGTCCGACGAGTGGGGAAAAACCCGTTCGACGGCGCAGAGCAGGTGCCTCGAGAAGAAGAAGATGGTGACCGGGCCAATTTCTCTTAGAGGGTGTGTGCCAGAAGGGGAGTATCATCATGATGGAGGGCCAGCCTGGGAAGCGGAGGGAGCGGCGGAGGTTCCGCAGGGCAGTTGGACCAAAACGACGGGCAGGCGGTTCGAGGCTTTCGTGGCTTTAGAGGTTCAAGGTTCATGGTCGCTCCAGCGGAGTGATGTCCACGGGCCTGTGACATGGAAGACCGACGTCGCCGTTCGGGAAGCTGTCAGATTGGCGCGACGTCCCTGGGAGCCGCAGTTCCGAGGCAAGGCCTAGCGAGCGTAGCGATCGGAGCCAGTGGCGCGTGACTCAGCGGAACCACGACCAGTCCGCTGTCTTCCAAAACACTGCGGCAAGGACGTCGACGCCGTGGCGACACAGCGCCATCACTGTGGGACAGAGCCGTGAGCGTGGCGTTGTCAATTTTTCCCTATTCTCTCCCGAACTCTAGTGTGTCGGACCTGTTTGTATTTTTTTATTTCGCTTGTGTGCGCGTTCCGTCCCCAATATATACAGTGTTGAGTTATCTGTTCAAGACCATGGCATCAATTTCCTTGTGATCTTCCTCCGCGAGTCCCACACCCGTCTGCTCAACCCCGACGTCCTCACAAGTACACATCTTTGCTGTAAAAGTCAGGCGTCTGTGGAGTCCGTAGCGGTCTAAGGCAGGGCGGCAGCAAACGAGTGTCTCGCAATAAGGCTAACGTAGCTTGCGATGTCATACGTACAGGTCTTTCGGCCCTAACCGTAATACAGTGGACTGTCGTACGCTGTGCTAGTGTAAATGAAGATACGTACTTTCTATAGCAAATTATTTTTTTACCTGGCGAAACATGGAGCACCACTGTGTCTTCGAGGAATAGAAGTGATCGGCGCTGAGGTTTTTTTATTAGCACTCGGAATTTTTGGTGGCTGTTGTAATTACTTTAATATTTTCCTTATTCTGTAGTTATTTCGCATCGGATTAAAGTTTTTAGCTCAGCCAATTGGACAAGCACGAAATTAAAGAGGAATAACAAAGCATAGATCGACATGTATAGCCTCTCAATTAAATCATTGATCCCTGGTTCCCACGGGGTAAAACCTCCATAAATAGATCATTTCAAGAGGCAGCAGGGGCTAGAAGGGTTTCTAAGGCCGTCAGGAAACCGGGTGGTATTGCTTGCTAGGGGAATACACCTCATTTTTACAAAATGGCCATACACCTCCGGGAATTTTTTTCTACATTTCAAACAACGTTGGAAAAAAATAAAATGGCCCTCGAAATTAGAATAATCATGGTATTAAACAGACGACGGTATTGTTTTTGAAGCATCGGAATGGGGGCATAAAAGTGGCTTTCAAATAAATTGTTTAAAACATTTAAATATTTATTTATCAACACGGAAGATATGAAAGCAATATTCGTCATTCTGAGAATTCCGTTATACACCTGTATGATTGCAATTGGTTCAAAAGAAGTACACCCCTGCACATAGGGGTGCTCGGGAAACCATAGTAAATATGATTGATTCATTCATTGAGGCGAAAGGCTTAAAAGTTACGCATTCTGCAAAAATCTTTCGTTTTAGCTAATTTGCGGTAGAGAGAGTATGCGCAGATTGAAATAGAAAATTAAGAACATATTTTACTTTCCGTGTAAGCTGAATCATCGTCCTCAGAGTAGAATCTCAGTGCGTTGTTATGTAACCCTCAATCCCAGCATGTTGCAGCCGTCGAAAAAAAGATGTAAAATACTGCGTGCCGCGTGATATGTATGTGACAGCACACAACTAAGACTGGTATATTCCTGCAATGGAGAACTCCACTTCAGTGGATACTGCTGCGTGTATTTTCATTGGGCTGGTTGATCTATTTCGAGCCAGAAGAATAAGTAACAAAAATTAGGGAAAAAACGACAACATGACGCTGCAGTAAACAAGGCTGGAATAGCGATCTGCGCCCAATCGCCAATAAACAAAAAAGAGAAAGAGACGAGAATGCAATGAAGCAGTTAGAAAGTCACTCAATAAATGTGGCCAGGGAAATGATTTATAGCGCATTGCAGAAATAAGTGCTTCCAGAATTTTCTTTTACATGTTCGATGAAGAGTTTCTAGGTACTTTGATTTTGTTGCCTTAAACCGTAAGAATGCAGAAAATAGTGGCGGCCATGTTTATAAAACCAAAAAATCAAAAGTTGGCTAGGTCAGAAAAACCATGTTTTCGTGTTTTTGTTGACGGTCTCTAGCTTGTCAGCTATCGTATAAAGCGTGGTGTGCAGTACACAGGCGTCGCGTATTTTATAAAACGGCGTGCCTGGATACCTGCTTCCAAAATTACGGACTGTGCACATAATTTTGCCAGTTCAACGAACGTTTTTTTTTTGTGTGGCAGAAATCAATTCCACGTCTTTTCTTTTCGCCGGCCACATGATCGGCGTTTTTGCTCCAAAGTTAGGTACACAAAGCGAAACCATTCCTGTGGAGCTCACGCAGGAATTTTCGAATTACAGTGTGAGGGGATGTCCTGACCTTCTCTACATGCCGACTGATCGGCTGCCATAAGTAAAGGGAAGAAGCAAAGGTACGTTGCAGGCTCGTCGAAGACGCTAACGTCGTTTAGGCTGAAAAGCGATGGCAAGCAGAATAAAAAAGTTCAATTTTTTTCCTCAGCAAAAAGCATTTTTTCCACGGCATGCGGAGCGGACGGTATCGACGATCGGGCAGTACCTCGATAACTGGCCAACCAGCTTCTTTTGCAATTAGGGGCTCATTGAGGAGGCCACGAAACAGAAAAAAAAATAAAAAAAGATAAGTTATATCGCCAAACTAGAACGACCCGCCATCGTTGCGGAGAGCACAGCCTAGCATGCGCTGGGAAAATAAAAATGAATTGATGGGAATGCACCTAGCTATAAAATTAGACGAATGAGTGAAGTAGGGCTTAACGCAAAAAAAACATTGAGTCAGCCGTTATCTATAGAGAAAGGTAAAAACAACGAGAAAACTTAAAAGAGGTACCGTGCTCGTGACGTCAGTTTCAGTCTTGTTAAATTCGAGAATAAGGGGAGGAAAGTAACCCTCTTTAGCTCTCGTCCCGAATGATGACCCTCAAGTTTCATTACGCGCGAGGTCAATTTTTAGAGCCTATGTGGGTGGATTCTTGCCAGGTTCTCTAATATACGGTGTTACGAAACTGCTCATGAGGCTTATGCGCAAAAAAAAACAAAAAAACGTCCGCGGGATCGCCTTCACTGCCTCACCTCTGTGATGAGGGGCGAACACACTGGACTGAAATTTCTCGAAGGAGTTTGAACTAGCTTAGGGTACAGAGCAATTTTGTTAAAGATAATTATATAGCGTAAAGTTTCCCATTAGTAACAGTAAAAACTTTTTTATTGCTAAGCTGATATTGGTAATCCTTTGTAATTTTTGTTGGATTCATTTAGTGGTTTCACAATGATTCTTTTTCCAGCCATCGTAAAGTACCTAGGCGTGCACAGACCATTTTTTGAAAAAGAAAGAGGAGGTAGTTTGGAGGGTATCAGATTCAGGCGCATTTCTGCAACATGTATGGAATTTTGAACGGCGTATTAGGCAGGTTAAACATAATAGGTTATAAGCAGCTAAAATTTTGCTTGCAATTCAGAAAAAAATGCAAGGTTAAAGTTTCTGATAAACAAATTTGCTGAACCCAAAATTAATATATTGGTCGTAAAAGCACAGCGAGGATATTATATACACATGAGTCGTCACGGGTGCAATGATGGATTGCGAACGCTTGGATGTGTCTGCTTGTATGGAATAAGATGGGGACTGGTGAACTGGGAGCCAGTCTGTGAGGGCAGATGTGATCGCGACTGGTCAACTATCCCGAAACGAGTAATAGCAAAGTTATCCGCTAGAGCGACGTAGCCTCACAAATAACATTTCATACGCAATTCAATATCGTTATCAACCAGTGCAGCAATGCTCCTGTTCCATCTTTGCAGGAGTGGTAGGGTACATATTTTTTCCCCGATTCTTCTTTTCATACACTGGAAGAAATGAATACATTTACACATTGCGGAGTTTTACACGCCTTTTTAATATTTTCATGTAGTGTACGCTGTGACAATCCCGCTGCAGTTGAGATAAATTTTCACACATAATCGCGGTAAATTACCTAATGCTGCGAAATTAAAGGCGGTGCACGCAGTACGTTCCAAGCCAGATTTGCGACTGCCTTTGTCTATAATCTTCTGTGTTGTTTTAATGAGGTGTTTTAGTGAACGGCACAGTCCATCGTTTTGAAACCGGCACAGCAGCAACAAGTTGTTTACAGGGAGCGTCGCCTGTCGGCCATGCCAGTAAATAGCTCACGTTCAAAGCAGTTCCTGGCAGGAACAATATTGTGCTGCTAAATCATGTAGATGTATATGGATGCTATCTTATTGTAGCTCGATCGCCCACTTTTATTAAATCAGTTTAAACAAAATTGTAGCGTTCCCGGCAGGCGGCACGCAGCTGGCAACACCAGGAGAACATTGCCGAGCCGTAAGAGCCGTTGACCACAGATCCCCACCAAGGTAAGCTATTACTTAGGGTCCTCGGTTAGCCATACTCGCTGAATGCCCTCCATGACGCTCTTTTTGGGCTTCAGGACTGCGGGCATGCCGTTATAAGTGCAACGTTTCGGAGCTACCTACCAAAAAAGGAGCTGCAGCACCACCTGCACATCCCAATGTTTGAATGACCAAGCCTGTGCAGAAAAACTTCCCTCATGCTGATTCTCAGAATTCGCACCCACCTTGCCTGGGTGTCAAGAACGTTTATCTCACTGGTGTAATGAATTGGTGGAATGGTTTTCGCATGATATCAATAGACAGAAACATTGCAGAATGAGAGGTTTTGTGTTGTGCGGCGCCTTTACATTTCTGATTCTCGTGGCCTGCGTGAGATGGAACACGTAAAAACACCACATGATGCAAAGCCTATAGACCTCTAGTTCAACTACGTGGTAATTCGAACTGATCCCGATATATATGCCAGTGTTATAAATAGTTATGTGAAGCAGTGACGTTTGTGTATTACCGGAAACGATGCGTCGCAATTATAAGCCCTGAGGCATGGCGCAGGAGCGTGGAGAAGAATTGAATAAATGCAGAGTTTTATTCCAGAATTAGTCATGAAAGTGGCTATGTTTTGAATTAGTAGAAAGCAACAATTTCGTTCTTTCCTTAGGAGGTTTACGCAAAGTCTTCATGAAAACTAGTCTTTTTTAGTATTATGCAGGTTCCAGGAATATGGAAATTGCTAAAGACCGCAACTATAGTAACCGCGGCGATCGGGTAACATGAGAAGATGAAGGTGGTCACCGGGGCCTGGTGATGAGCCCCGGTGACATCTTCCAAATCCCAACAACTACGCCGACCGGTTTCGTTGGAAACTTAACGAAGCTATGACAAGAGCACGCTTACAGGAATCCGTACAACCACAAAGCGCGCCCCGAGTATCCCAGAAGTCAGCAAAAGACTTCCCAACCAACAGAAATGATTTGTGTAGAAATAATAACGCAATTACCAGGCCAACAGATTTTTTCTAACCGGAACATATTGATCAAAGCAAGTCAAACACAGGACTCAGCCTCGATAGTATGTTCTCCATTGAAGGCAGTCACGCGTATACATTTGTCACCCGAGTCTTCGACTTCGCAACATTCGGCTAAACAACGGTGGAGTCATGTGGAGACTATGGAATTCTCGATATGGCCGGGAGCACCACGGCATTGCTGGAGACCTCAGGACGTTGCTCGGGCGGCCATAAAAAAGGTGAAGACTGGGTGAAGACGATGACTGCTGCGAGCCGGGTTCCTTACTTGGCTGGAACTGGCCAGACATTCGGATTGGCTGCCTGTCGCTCCGTGTGTCTATCCTGGTGGCCATCCTTGGAGTCGCTGCGAGTGTCCTTCTGTTGAGACGTACTCCATGCGACCAAGAATGCTCATGGTGGCAGGGCGCGGTCATGTGCAGAGTGGTCGTTCGTTTTAAACAAAGGCGTGCAACCGCAACCTTTTCAGTTGTGGCTGCACGCCTTTGTTTGAAAAATGCAGTATATTGGGCCGTTATCGAGAGCAGAAGGCACGCGAGATTTACGAGGCTCTTTGCATTGTACAGCAATGTGAAGTGGGCAACATACTTAGGGTCGCATCATGGCGGCGATGGAAGCAGTAAGAGTAGATTTGACCCTCGGCCGAACCGCTTCCTCACACTGACTAGCCAGAGTCACTGTTAATTATTAATATAGGCTCTGGCTAGTGAGTGAGCGGTAGCGGTTCGCCTGGTTGGGCAATATAACGAAAGACTGATCAGTTTTTATCAGTGCTTTTTACCCAACCGGCCAAACCGCTTCCGCTCACTTACTAGAGAGTCAGTATAATTAATTAACAGCGACTTTGGCGAGTCATAAGCAGGCGCGGTTCGGCCTGTTGGGTAAAATCAACTATGACTGCTGCAATCGCCGCAATGATGTCACGCTATTTAGTTGCGTGTGTTGACTGTACAGTCGAGTCCACTTATAACGATACCATTTATAACAATATATCGGATATAACGAACCGCTTTGGAATCGTCATCTTTTGCATGCTTTCCACGGGAAATTAAAACTTTTGTTAGAATGCTCCAGTGCCCTGATATCGGGTATAACGATTGAATCCCGTTACAGCAAGCACCGAAAATGCATGCGTCCGCCGGCTCTCTACGCCAACCACGCCCACGCTATGCGCCACAATGCGCCTCGCATCTTGTCCACCCCTGAGAAAACGTATCAAATGAGGAGGTTAAGTGGAGGAAGGGAATAGTTATCCTTCTAAACACCTCTCCCGATGCCGACGTTTTGGCCCCGTCTCCGTACCTGCTGCTTTGAATTTGAATGGGCGCCTCTTCAACTACCTCTGTTTTTACACGGATCAGACGTCACGTCCGATGTTTCGGAAACGTCTGAGTACCTCACTGAAGAGGCGATCGTTGCGCGGATACGGGCTGCGGACAGCGGGGGCAGTTACAACTCTGACGACGCGGTTGGACAGGCTGCTCGGGTAGCACTTTCGCAGGAGGCCCAACGCATTACAGTCTCTCAGTGACTTCGTTTCCACCAAAGACCCTTCGCTCAATAGGTGAAGCACATATAGATGCTCTTGAAAAACATTACACCATCTTCCCGTGGGGAGCCATGATCCAGCTTCATGTGCAGCGAACAAAGCTGACCGAGTACGGCTTCTTATCCAGAATTAGGCACCAGTACAACCTTGGTTGCTTGCAAATAAAATGTTTTGAGCTCTGCTCCGTTTTTTTCATTCACAACCCGCATATAACAATAATCGGTTCTAACGGTGGGATTTACTTTGCACTTGGATATTGCTATACGCGGTCTAGACTGTATTAGTACACCAAGCGTCTCGCTCATCGACAAAGAGATTCACTATCTCAAAACCTGACACGTGATTTCTGTCACCATTGCTGTGCGTTTTATGGAATCAGTTTTCTGCGGCTTTCCCTTGTTCCTTCCCCCTACCTCTCCCTCTTTCGTCCTTGTTCTTTTGTTGAACGACTGGCATGTATAAAGCTGGCGCCCAGATGCAATAAATCATTTGGTTGTTAATAAGCGCTTGTGTTTCTCTCTTCTTCGCTTCGTCCCGTTCATTGCGCGCCCATCTAGTCTGAAAATCACATTTTTTACTGTCGGCGATCTGGCTGATTTCTGCAGTCAGTGCGGTATGCTACACTCTAGAGAACGAGCACATAATCCGCTTCAACAACGTGGATCTGCAAATAGGGCTCATGAAAGACTTCGCGGTCTTCGTGGAAGGAGCACATGCGATCGGACTAGGCGTGGTGCAGTATATTATCCTGCTAGTGACGTGCGACCAGCACTACTGGGTGGTTCCTTGGCTTCTGGCCCCGTACTGCGAATACCACAACTACTGTGTGCTCATGAACGACTCGTCAGTAATGGTGAGCCATGTTTATAACTACACACAGAACGTGGTCTATATACCTTGAATTTGGAGTAAATGAGGGACGCAATGACTGTTTCGGAGATATCGGAGTATTGCTGTATATTGGTGAATATATTCTAGTTCAGTTGCAAAAGATGACGCCGCGTGGTAGCAGTAAAATCTTAGCGGGCAGTTAATATAAAAACGGTTTCCACTTGGACTGAATAGGACTTCGGAGTGATGTCAGGCTTCTGGAAAGCGAAATATCCAGTTTATAGATTATCCCAGTTGCGCCATTGGGTACGGCCAGGTTTCATGGAAGTGCAGTATTAGGTGTTCCTACGGATAATGTGAACTACGTGCCATGACGCCAGTGCGTTGGCCTATCTTGCCGCCTTACACACGGCAAGAGAAATGTACCCGCTGCCTCCACATAAGGCTGCCTCGCTTGCCGAAAGGAAAGAGGAACGGTAAGAGCGAAGCAGGTAAAAAGAATGTAACAAGCACAAGTCAGTCGTTTCAGAAGAAATAATATTTGAGTACATCCATTTAGACGCGAGCGCAGTGGCGCGCCCTGCTCTGATATATGAAGTTAGTTCTCATGAAAGGCGTTCTCATCTTCGTTATCCTTACCTTCCGCAGGTAAGGATAAGCAAGATGAGGACGCAGCCCAAGACCCATCTTCCTTATCCTTACCTTTCGCAGGTATTAGGCAAGATGAGGACGCAGCCCCAGTCTCATCTTCCTAATCCTCATTTTCCAGACGTAACGATAAGCAAGATGAGGACGCAGAACCAGTCACATCCTCCTTATCACTACCTTTCGCAGGTAAGTGTAAGCAAGACGAGGACGCAGCCCCAGTCTCAGCTTCCTCATTCTTAGCTTCCGCTGGTAAGGATAAGCAAGATGAGGACGCAGCCCCAGTCCGGCCGCTTGCAAGGAAGCTATGGCCGCATAGAATACAGCCCGCAAGCTATTCCTCTTTCAACTATTCGAAGATTACGCGTTTGGCTACTTTTACTTGTTAAAGTACTGGTGCTGGCAGCCGTCTTCACGGACAGAAACCGGCGGCAGTTACCAATTTTTTCAAGCATTGTGTTGTGCACACGAACTACTGGTAAGTTTTAACTTTTATACACCAAACTGACGATGGAAATGACCGGGTGGCATGCACAGGGTTGATAAGAGAAGACACGCAAACATACTGCTGCCTCACTAACTCAAACGCGCACGAAGCAGCAATGTAACTGAAACGGTGGTACACCTACGAAAATACCTCATAGCAGTGACATGCACACGCTGTGATTACGATGCCGCCCAAAGTAAGCGAAACATGAAGTTGTCGCCCAAAGAAAAATGGACTACGAAAATGCAAAATATTGACTTAATACGGCAAAGGAGCCAACGAATAGCAACATCAGACACGGTTAAGGGATGCTTCTTTCACGGCAAGGCTTAATTTATATTTTATTAAACTGAAGATGTTGTTTTCAAAAAAAGTAAAAAAGCACATCATTTAGTAAAAAATAAAACCAAAAAATTTACTAAAGCACGCCAGCGTTGCATTGTTATTTATTGTTTGCGCACTGTTTTTTTTAGTTTCTTGTACTGCGTGCCGTTTTTTGTTTATCTAAAGAAAAAAAAACATTTGGTTGGACTAGAGTTTGTTAGTAACAGACAAATTTTTTTCAGCTTCTTGAGGGTAAAGCGCGTATATTGGCAGCACATAACGAAGGGGCTGTTTCCCTACACTTTTTCAATATTTATGTCAATGTTTTTTTTTTTTTTTTTTCTGAACTCCGGGGGTAGTGGCCAGCGCAACTCGTACTACTCGGGGTGAAGAAGACCTTCTTTTTAACCCCGGGCCGTGACTCGAGTGTCTACGACATGTGTGGAGTGTTCGACCATCGTTGAACCCTCTTAAGCTTCCTATGAACAGGGCCCTCGCTATGCATGCAGCGAATCAGAATAGGAAATAAGGGGCTCTTTGGATGAAGGCAGAAATAAGTGTGGGCAGTCAAGAAAGCCAAGGAAAGCAAATTGGAAAATGTGGTAGGTCATTTCTTATCGCTGAAACAGATTAAGAGTTAGGAATGATACAAAGGAAGTGCAGAAATTATGCCCGCCAGATGCGGTCCCAAACCACGAACTCAAGCATACGCGTTTCGTGCGAACACCACTATGCCAACGGTGGGGTTGTTCTCCTACCCCCCTTTTTGTATTCATGTTAAGGTATTTATTTCCCGCGCTTGGGAGTGATAGCCAGTGCCACTGGGTCTACTTGCGGTGAAGGGGACCTTCTTTTTAACCCCCGTGCCGTGACTCGAGCGCCTACTACATGTCGACAGTGCTTGACCATCTTTGGACCCTCCTGACCTACCTATGGTAACAAGACTGCGAGAGAAAAAAGCATCGTTATGCATGCACCGCATCCCCATTGGAAATGAGGAGTCGTTGAATTAAGACTGACATTAGCGTTGGCAGTCAAGAATCTCATAGAAAGCAGTGGGGAGAATGCTGTAGGTCATGTATTATCGTTGAAACAGATGAACAATTTCGAAAGACAGAATGAAAGTGGAGAAAAAATGACCGCTGGTTAGGATCCCAACCCACGGCCTCCAAAATAGTGTCTGATGCAATGGCTATTGCGCTGCCGGCGGGGCTTCTCTGCCCTCCACTTTCTCGGATGTTGATTTTAAGGTATCTGATTCCTACGCTTGGGGGTGGTAGCAGCGCCTCTCGAATTAATCGCGGTGAAAAGCATCTGCGCTGTGAGACAGCTATCACACCAATTTGCCGACCGAAATGCGTCAAGGCTACGGAGTTAGCAGTTGCGGCGAAAAGTAATAGTGCAGCCAATTGAAAAAAAGGTTCCCGCTGTCGGAATAAAAACTGGATACCTTGTATTATGAAGCCGGCGTCTATGTAAAAGAGCTGTCATCGCAAGCCTGGCGCACAGCATTGTCTTTGGGTTAGAAAATCGGGGGTTGCCTTTTACTTGGACGCGAGTTCTGCGCGTGCTAACGCGGTCGACATTGTGAGAGGTGTGAAAGCCTTCGGAATAAGCGATAAGGCCCTACCAGTCATAGGGAATTTTCAATTTTTTTTAAAAAAAAACGGAAAAAACGTTTGGCGTAACAGCCGATCCTCCGAAAACGGGAGCGAGGCCGCCAACTCTTGCCGTACTCCATTTTGGATAGCTTTAAAATATTTTTAATATTCCAGTTTAATATGTCCTAGATATTTTTAATGAATGTAGGGCGTATCTTTGTTTAGCCATGTGGTGCGCACCTGAAGAGAAATATTTAGTGGTAATGTGACATACTAATTATTGTTTGTTTCTTACTCTCCACCTATCAAACGCTCTTTAAGACGGCACTTTGGAAACTACTATGATTGTTCCAGAGCTGCCAAAGATATTTACAATTCCAAGAAGCGTGACGTTTTCAGAATTTTAAACATTTTTTAAACCCCTTGTCGTAAAGAAAACATTTTGCATTGATCTCCGCCCCCCCCCCCCCCACCACACAAAAAAAATAACCGACTATAAAATATTTTCCCAAAGTTCCGCTTTTCACATGTGCATTTCACGCTGATTTCCAACAAGCGCGCCTGTATGCATATCAGGCGTCCTGTAAAAAACTATGCTGACCTTTGCATTCACGTTGCAGCACTTGGGGAGAAAAATCTGGAATTCCTGAGCCACCTTGTCTCAGATGAGAAGAAATGGATGGGCGGTGATAAACCGCCTCCAGCAGGAGCAAATCAAAAGAAAGGAACCAAAGAATGCGAAAGAGTGGGGAATACTGCAGCCTTTTAAAATTTCGATGTTTTGTAAGGACACAATAGCGGTGACTTAGGATTTCATGAAATGCATGGAACGTCTTTTCAGAGTTTTTAATGCCCCGGAGGAGCGAGAGAGACCTAAATACGACTCCAAAGTTTGGCGACCGTTCCGTGATTTGGGAAGCAATTTTTGCTCTGCGAATTCTGACGGTGTAGCGTGGACCCGTTTATCGTGCTTCTTTTTTCTTTCTCCAGCGAAGTATTTTGCGAGGAACTGCCGTAAACCTAACAAAGATGAAACACCAAGAAAATTTCTTACACGAGAATCCTGTTAAGTATTGAAGGAGCGACGCGTTTTTCTTCGTTATACCAACGAAGCAACCTCCTTGAGATGCGAAAGGAATCCAAAATTCTGTATCCTACATAAAAAACAATGTGGGCGAATGTTGGAAGTAAACAACGCAATTGGCAACAATATTTCTCTAAAAGGAGTACCGTGGAGTTCTGTCGTCGGAGTGGCGTTCGAACCGAGAGAAGGAGGAGCTGTGTTGTTCTAGCAGCACCGTATACATGACGCTGCAAGGCACAGGAGTGTGAGTAGCTGGTCTCTTGGGAGTGCTCGGCTGTAGCAGGCGTGGAAAGCGTGAAGAATGCGCCAGACGACCTATTCCTAATGGCGTCACGTTCACCGGGGAGAAGTGGGCGGACTGACGCGTTTGGCCTTTAGGTCGCGTCACTAGCTTTTTTCCGTCTTTACCTCTTTTCCCAATACCAGTGCCGCTTGCCCAAGATTACTGAGAGAACAATCGACTACTCCTGGTATAGGACATCTTGGCGGAGCTAGTGGTCCTTGGCTTCGATGGGGAGGGAGGACTCAGTACGGGAATGCGTACAATGGAAAGAAGGAAGATTCCACAAAAGGTAGTGTTTCTGCAAAGTACGTTTGTTTTAGGGTCACTGCTAATGGTCCCGAGCCGAATGCAGTGAATTGTTCATGTTTGAATTTTTGCCTGCTTGTGCTTTTAGGTGGCGATGACGGTCATGTACTTGCTTGGTGAATGTCATGCTTAGCTCCCTGCACCGTAAAAAATCGTCGTGTTTGCGACACTTTAAAAATGACGGGCCTTGCTAAGTAACTCGAGGGACAAATTGCAAAGCATGCTTTCCGCACTGGACAAACAGAGTAGAACCGTGGGCCTCAAAAAAATATGCAGAAAACTAAAGTAATGATCAATAACCTTGGGACAGCACAGCGGTTTGCGATAGGTGGCGAGGCAGTCGAAGTGATAAGCGAATATATCTACTTGGGCCAAGTTGTGACCCCGGATCCCAACCATGACGCAGAGATAATTAGAAGGATAATAATGGGGTGGAGTGCATACGGCAGGCATTCTCAGATAATGAATGGCAGCTTACCATTGCCCTTAGGCAGAAAGTGTATGAGAGCTGCACCTCACCTGTACTCACCTACGTGGCAGAAACACGGAGGCTCAATAAGAGGGTTCAAATTAAATTAAGGACGACTCCACGAGCAATGAAATGGCATATGATAGGTGTAACATTAAGGGACAAGAAGAAAGCCTTGTGGGCAAGGGAACAAACAATATACGTCTCTTCCAACCAATCTCACTGGTACGTTGGGTTGCCCTTTGTCACATTGTTTGACGCGAACCACCATAAGGTTCTCACCATTTTTGCTGTTGTACAGACGTGAGCCATCCTACACGGTTGACAACATTCTCCCCTACAATCCCAACACCACGGAATTTACACCGGTTGCGGTGCTTGCCCGCCAATCCGAAGAATGCCGTCAACTCGCCTGTTCATTTACCTCGGCCGATCAACAGGTTTATAAACATCATCGTGACGATTCCATATAAAGCACCGACTTATGACCCTGGCTAACTTGTTTGGCTGTGTGTACCCTGCCCAACACGTGGTCTCTCTCCGAAGCTCGTAGCCAAATTTCATGGACCATACCGAGTTTTTGGGCGCACATCACCGGCAGCTACCTCGTGGAACCAACAGCGTCGACATCGGATATTCGTCTGCGCGGACGTGAGATCGTCGATGTGCAATGGTTGAAGCCATTTACAACCCTTTAGAGCTGTCGTCACCTTAGCCGACTCGCCAGGATGGCTTCTTTTGGACGGGATAGGAATGTAGCGAGAATAATGTACACATGAAACCACCAGGGTATGTGCCGTGTGCAGGCATCAGCCATATAGAAAAATTGTCCAATCTACCAAAGGTACGCGCTCACGCCGGTGTCAGCGGAAGAAGATGGACCGCCAGAGCCGTTCTTGCGCGTGATATCGCTCATCGTCTGGACGCTAAAATCTAAGCTCGCTTCACCTCCCCACCGTAAATAAATCCCCTAAACCATCTACGTCAGCCTCGACTATCTGCCTTCCAATATATACGTTTATATAGAAATATACATATCTAGAGAGAGAAAGAGAGAGAGAGAGTAACAAAGTGTAGCCATTAGTTCCTGAAAGAATACACACAAAATAAATGTACGCTCGTCAGAGTGTGTTCGTTTGAAAGTTTCGATGTGAGTTAGGCCTTCAGGAAAGACTGGTTTAGGGAAATTCATAGGTGCTTAAGGGGGGGGGGGCCTCGCACCGAATGGCAAACCAAAAGCCAACATGCAAAGGGGACGCTGGGCGGTGGTTAGAAGGCACCCACGCACATGACAGCTCGGCATTTTCTTGGTTTTGTTAACGGCTGAGCAGTCGCTCGCAAATTTCTCGGCATATTTTACTGTGCGCCCCAAAAAATACGATTTGCTAAACATCATCGCTGTTAAAAAAGCGGGGTACAAAAATGTTTTCATGAAGTGTTTAAGTTCTCCATCTCTTTTCGGCAGCAAGAATATTTAAAAAAGCCTTTTTTGTTTTTGGTTTCGGGTGTCCCAGAGGCTGTTTGTGGCCCCCGCGTAAACGTAAAATAGTTTTAAATGAGTGTTTCCGAGCCTGTAAGTTTTCTGTTTATTATTGCATTGTATGTAGTTTCGCGAATACTTCGGGAAAGGCGCCCCGGTGAAATTGTGGACGCATACTCTCCTGGACATGCAATGTGCTTGCGTGATTTAAATGCGAAAGCATAATGGTTTTCACTGGCGATATTTATTTGGTTACTTTCGTGATTTAGGGGGTCTGCGTGAATTCTTAATACATTGGTTGCGGTCATGATAATTGTTTTATATTTATTAGATGCTATCTACTTTCACGAATACTTTCTTAAAGGTGCGCCCCGTGAAATTATAAAATATATTCCCCTGCATGGCTTGCATGCCTCAAATGCAAAGCATGGTGGTTTGCACTGGAGACATTCAGAGCACTATTTCGGTGCTTTATGCGACTGATGTGTGAACGAAAGTGTTACATCCACCTCGACTAACACCTGTTCTCATTCACAGATTACTGAAGTTTGTGGTCGTATTTAGCTGAACGTGTTTCTATAAGTTTGGATTATGTTGCAGTTTATTGCCAAGAGCATCTTATCATCTGTCTTTTGCTCTGAGCCAACGCCACGGTTAACCGCTTTACCGCTTCAGATAGCGTGTGGATGTACTTCCTAATTAACTTTTGTACATAATAGAACCTTAATGAATGCACCACATTAAACCCGCAACGGGTCAGCTTGCCGCGGCAGTAAGGTGTGCGCCTCAGACAGATGGTAGAGCTCTCCCCTCGCCACCCAGCGGAGCTATCGGTAGAGACTCGCCCGTGCAGAAAAGCTTCGGAACGTCGTATCTTTCAAACGTGCACCTACTATATCCTACGGGTATCTCAGCAATGTATTTTCAGGGGTCATCTAAATAAACTGGTTGTAGCAACTGCCAGTTAAAAAGGCCTTTCAGACAAAACAAAACTTAGTTCACTTTCTAACAGGTCGCTTTTCTTTGCTCACTCATGTGCATTCCAGTCACAAAAGATGCTTTTAATCGAATTAGGCAATAATTATCGGAACGCGTTAATTTTCTCACTAGGGTGACGTAATATATGCAGGAATGAAGTAATACGAGCATCAGAAGCACAGTTATCGGTATTGTTAACGCACCTCACTACTCAAAAACTTAGACCAAATGGACCCAGAGGCACCACTATAATCGCCAATCCCGCTTCTTGGAGGTGGCTTAAGGCGCGTTCCCCCAATCAGGCAAACAAAATTGTAGGAAGTCATAGAATATCGGCAGAAAGTGGTGAGGTACCGCCACAGAGTCACATGTTTTACGGAATAACTCGAATATTGGCCCATAATTTGCAAAAAAAATTCTATCATTGAAATCTGTATGAAGCAGCCTTTCGAATAAACCACACTTACAATTTTGTCTTCCTATCTCTTTAAATGGAGTTGAGCAGGAATCACGAAATAAACGCACAACAAATTACGCGCCATAGGGTAGTGGGAAATGTAGCGCTAGTTAGAGCAGGGGAAGTTTGTTGGTTCATTTTTTTCTTAGAAGAAAAAATGCGTGCCTAGGACAGGGCACAAAGAAAAGGGGTACGTCGGTGTATCCTCCGTCTTCCGCCTCTTCCTTTGTCCTGTGGTGTGCATTGTCTTGTTTCTTTGAACGCTAGTTGAAAAATGTCTCTTTCACTGAAAAAAAAAATGCAGGAAGAGAACTTTTTCAATCAATATCAAGAGAATAACACCTGAGTACTCTGTGTGCAGTAGACAGCCTGAGCGCTGTGCTACCATTGGAGTACTGTGCCCATCATGATTTATATCGGACTCTTACTTTCGTCCACCGTAACGCTGTCTTAAGCCTGTCGTATGATAAGGGTCGGTATTTGTGTGAAATGCGTTTACCGCAGTTCAGGACTCGCGCTACCACAACCATCCGAAAAAATGACCTTTTTGAGCGAGAATATCGGTGGCGGAATTGTAACCTCGTGGTTCACCGGTAATGTTTTGGTTGTCTTGGCGAAATAGAAAATTGAGCGAATTTAGTGTTCTCGATTAACATTAGTGCTCCTCTAAACTTACCTGAACGGGTAACCTTTGCTGCGGGGGACAGATATGTACGCAGCCGTAAACACCGGTTGGATTCCCGGCCGCGACCGTCGCTTTTCTGATGGAGCCGAAGGGGAAACGCCCGTGTGCTTGAGATTTCGGCCACCGTTAAAGATACAGAGGTGGTCAAAATAATTGCGGAACACTCCACTAGGGCGAGCCTCATCGCCTGTGTACCATCAGTGCGTTAAACCCTCAGTCAATCAAGTTTGAAATCATCCTGCACGGTGTCTCCTAGTCTGACAAGCAACGTGCAGCGGTGCGGGTGCACCTGCGGAAGTTGATGTACTTTCCGAACACGAAAGGCTTTGTGATATTTGTTGCCGATAACACGGAAAAATTGGAGAGCCCCGATTACCTACCGAAAAATATGGTTGAAACGCAAAGTCTGTGGTTGATAATAAACAGGTGGGTGTTTGCGATGACCTTTACTTCAATTCGATATGTTTATGAGTTCAAGTAGCTTGCTTACTGAATGGGCACATATTTACACTTTACAACAAAATTCTAACTTTTTTTACCATGTGGTAATGGCATAATTGGTTAGTCGTCTGGGTCAGATCGCGAGAGTTCCAGGTTAAATACCTACCAGGGGAAGCATTTTTTAAAGCGCAGATTTTAAGTGCCCGTTCCTGCGGCTTCACTTGCCGTCGGTCTCGCAGTAACCGAAAAAAAGGAAGAGGACACTGTAGGCAGACCGGATAGGCCGTGCAGGAAATGTGGATGAAAAAATCGCGAAAGTGTGAGGGTGAGGGCTGCACGCTGATCTGTCTCATCCTCTATTTTTTTAATGCCACACGCATCAACCCTGAGCAGGCAATTAAGCCTTTCCCCTCTACTTCTTCCAGTTATCCCCGATCTATAGCTTTCTCAATGCTTTACTCACGTGAGCGGTTACTTGGGAGGCGACGCGTAGTGAAAAAACGGCAACCTAGGGAAGACGTGCTCCCACGCGACGACGAGATTTCTGTCGCTACTCAGAGCGCCACTATTTCACGATCTCAAACATCAGTTGCCTTGGTAAACAGGCACAATCCGCTCTAGAGTTCAGTAACGGTCTTCTGATCCCGGTTGAGCTTGAGGCCCCACCTTACTACGTGAAGCCGAAACGGGCGTCCCACGCACTCTCATTATGAAGCGGGCAATGCGTGTGACATAAAAAAAAAACATTGGCTGCGTATCTGGTCCTTTCGTTGCAAATTTCATCAAAAGATGATAGTCTGTATCGACTTTTGCAAGTAAATGCCTCCATTCGCTTTTCCGCTCACCTCACATGTTGTTCCTCTTGCGCCGCGCTCCTGCGAAGTTAAAGACGCCAAAGGATTCCTTCAATCGTTTTAAATTTCGGGCGTTCCACTGCTCCAAACCGGGTGTCTCGATGCCAACGCTGCCGTACGGCGAAGATGCGGTTGAATCGAGGCGCCCTACTTCAACGTTTATAGAACCGCGTTTCCCTAGTCCACGTGCGTTCCCAGCAAAACGTGGAACCTACCTAGTGGAACCTTTCGTAACTCTTCCCACTTGATTTATTCAAATGCCACCAGAAGCTATATGGCGCGGGCGACAGCAGGCGACGGCGGAGTGATATTTCTTCTTCCGTTGATGAAGTACTTAATCTGGCCAAAATCAAACATGTACGATTTTGTATAAAGGAACGCTGCAAATAACACTTCTGTATTAATTTGCTGTCTTACATATGCGTCATGTCTTGTGGTTCTTCAACAATTTTGACAAGAATGAACATTACAACGGACATAGACGGGCACATTTAGCTGTGACTATATAAGACTATTGCGCAGGCACTGTTTTACTTTGGCCCGGTGGCTGAACCGAGTCACAGAGAGACAGACGGACAGACAGACAGTCATACAGACAGACCAAAATTTCTCGGTTTAAGCAGCCCAAGAAAGACTATCGTCTTTAAAAATTCTGGGCCATCTCCACTAACGTGAAACCTGTTGAGGGGCAAAGCATGCATTGTGTAAGCGTATTAAACATTGAATAGCTCTCTTTTGCCACACAGCGCGCGCTAGTTGGGCGCCGTAGAAGCGCTGGTAATGGGAGCAATCGAGAGCTTGCTGAGGCGGTGGCGCCCTCTCTTGCCTTAAAATAATTATAAGCAATAAATGAAAGACAAACTGGCCGTCAGTTTTCTTTGTGTCACACTCCGCAGCAAGCTAAGCAGTATGCTAAGACGTAGCGCGCCATGGGAAAGCGAGTGCCCCGTGTGTTTTTCAGAACGCGTGTTTTTCAATGGGGATAAAACGTTCAAACGCGAGGTGTTGGAGAACAGGTGTTCCGTGGTGTTCTTTTAGAGCGCGTTACGGTCTTGCGCAAAGCTCTGGCAAGCGAGTGTGTCGGTTTTTTAGTACCCTGGCTAGATGAAAGTACGACGACATGAGACGCCGACAGCGCGAGCTCCTAAGGGGCTTCGCTCCTTAATATTGCCACGGTACTCACATATAGGCGGACAATGCCCCACAGGGTAATGACCCAATTAGGACTACGACGATGACGACGACAACGAAGTTGCTGGCACGGGCTCTCTAACGGCAGCCATGTAAATACTGTACATAGATCATTGTACCTTTGAATACATCTCTTCATATTCAACATGCTTGGAGTCATTTGCTCTGCCGCTACGTAACATTTGGTGGAGCGTGCGGGGTACACCCCATACTGGCCCCAGCTTGGTGTGACATCGGTGTTGACCCAGCCGTCAACGTTAAGGGAGCCGCGCCGGGCAGCCCCAGCCCCGCCGTGACCCCAACTCGACCATGTCCTCCGCTCCGTACCCCAGCCCGTGAGACGCCGACGAAGATCTGCAGAGAACCGCCGTGACGAGACAAGACGCAAATTTCGTATCCCCAGCCCTTACGTCGAACGTGGCTCCTACAACCGCTGACGCTGTAACGCCTAAAGACATCGCTGGTGCGGGTCCAGCATCCCCAAGAACATCATCGGCATCCGTAGTGGCAAGCGATTATTACTTGTACATTCTCATCGCATTCCTCATGTCCATCACAAGCTCATCCTGCTGCGGCTTCGACCGGGACGGTCTTCCTTGTCCGGGGGGTCATGTCACGGTACTCACATATAGGCGGACAATGCCCCACTGGGTCATGACCCAATTAGAACTACGATGGTGTTGACGACAACGAAGTTGCTGGCGTGGGTTCTTTAACGGCAGCCATGTAAATACTCTACATAGATCATTCTACCTTTGAATACATCTCTCCATCTTCAACATGCTTCGAGTCATTTGCTCTGCTGCTACGTAACAATATACAGGAGGTGATAACTGAACCCGCACGAGATATTCTTGGTGGTTGCGACGTGCTGCGAGATAACGCCAGAGCAGCGCATGCCGCCCTGCGTTCGACAATGAATGCATTGACTTCTGAGAGGAAAAGAATGCTGCGTCAGCACTTGCAGCTAAACGAGCTGCCCGACGAGCGGTTCAGCGCAACCGACGCTAGAATCTTGAAGTGGCTGCCTCTGAACGAGCAGTTTTTTACCTCACAGAGGCCGCACCCGAAAACCCGGAGGAGCTATTTACATGTCTGTGGGGGTGTCACCAATCCCCATCAAACTCATTGGTACGTATAGGTTGTCCAGATGTGTGCAGCAAAGTTGCTCGCCTTGCTGGTAGTGGCTGCCTACCGTACGTATCGCGTACCGCGCTTACCGAAGGCTCAAAGCTCTTCCAGCACTTCGCAATGCCCGGCTTAAAATATACACCCACGTTAATATTGGGGGAATAAAATGTAAATATCAAATGAACAGTAATTTCCTATCACGTATGTGCAAGAACATCCCGCTCCTCGCTTTCGTAACGCCTCCCTATGCTGTAACCACCTGGCCAAATACTTCCACAGATTTCGTTTTGAGAACCAGGTACTACAAGGCATCACATATCCCTCCATTTCGTCGACGACAAAGCCACATTCATGACAATCAGGATCTAGGAAATTAGTCTTTCTTGAAGGAACATTATCGGAATAAGAAATTTGATCGGTGACGAGACTTATTTGGCTTTCTGAAATTAGGTGCCTCCACATGTTTTGCATAGTCCAAACAGCTTAGCAGCAGGGCCCAAATTCCGCACTAGGGAGTATTTTACTCGTCAGCCACGCTTTGTCTTTAGTTGTGTTGTGCGCCTTCGCCCATGATCATCACGGTTTAGTGAAAATCTGTGAAATTTGGCTACACAGAAGTTTTTTCTGGTCCGTCATCGAACGCCATTATTGAGGCATAGTAAGCTCAGCTTTATTAGTAGCGTGCTAAGCCAGCTATTTTGTGTCAATATGTGGAAAGTAGCTGCATTTCTCCCTCTCTCTGAGAATATATTAGCTGTTCTTTTGGCCAGCTGGGCCGGCATGGCTCAAACAATATATTCATATAAGAACCCAGAATGGTATAAATGAGAAGAGTGGGTTAGGTTTAGAGGGACTGTATTTGTCATGTTCAAAATCAGCACTTACAGCAATCCTTCTTATTAGGTGGAAAAACCGGATGTATTTTAAAGGTATATTGTTGATTTTGCCTTTTGAGTTCTTCTCCGTCTAAAGATGCGTCGAAGAATAGTGAAATTCAAGGCGCGTCTGATTCGTAATACTACGCAAGAAAAATGCGAGAAAAGAACTCTTGCCCAGTGAACAGCAGACAAATGCAGAGGAAAAATAAGATGTTCGCCTAGGAACTAGAACACGTTTGTCCAGGAAACCGAAAAAACCAGCGCAGGAGCGATAGGCCGGCAAAAAATATCAACCACCCAACACAGGCAGCATCGACTTTCGCTAATCCAGCACCTACGCTCGGCTTTCCAGGAACCAAGAAGGAGGTTCCTGGTTCACCTCCTTGTTTGTTTCTGTTCTGTTTTTTCTGAAAACATTGTAAAAATGCTGGCACTACATCGGATTGGCACGGATGACTGCGTTCCCACTTACATGGCGCTCCTTGCTTTCTCAAAGGAACTTCCGCTTCCGTGCCCCTCATTTCGTTGTAACCGGTTTTGACGCAGGTGTATACAAAATCACATCTCCAACGATGCAAAGGTCTAGACTAAGGAGGCAAAGTTTTTCGCGCCGCATACAGGAAACCATTTTGAGGATTCGGCGCGTCAATCGTTCGCAATTAAAATGAGGTAAACAGCATTGCACGCGCACATATACTCCGAACGCTTAAATGAAGAACCTGTTTCACGAGCACTCGCAGCCCTCCGAGTCTATTAGTCTTTGAACCCACTTCCGCTGCCAAGCCTAGCCTTCCGCTACACCGCTTCGGCCACACAGCTGTATGAGCGTTCCAGCCCGGTGCCCTGGTGCATCTCGCGCGTTCTTGTGACCCCGGTTCTGTTCAGTTGGCTGCTTTCAATACCTGCGTAGCGTTCAGCCTACCTCCTCAGTTCCGAATTATTTCGCGAAAAATTTGATGCAATTTCTGAGATCATTCAAAACTTTTCCCCGAAGTACCAAGCCATGTGATGTTTTTAAAAATCAGTGCTCTTCGAACGCAGTTCACGCAGTTGGAAGCAAAATATCTGATGGTTCCTGACCCCTTGCTCTATTTCAATTTAGTCTTATATTTTTCATTGCGAACGTATTTAGTAAGTGAATCATATTCCAACAAAGATTATCTTTATTTTCTTGAAGACTAGGGGTGACTAGCAGAACTGAGAAGTTATAATTGGAGACAGTCAGTTAGAAATCTAGAGGCGGCCGTTAAAACTTCAGGTACACGGAAAATAAAATTGCTCAATCTTTAATGTGGGCTACATTTCTTCAGGAAACGACTTTTCTTTATTGCAAAAGAAGACAGAAGACTTTACGGTGTAGGATGCTTTGCCATCTTAGGCGCCGGGAAGTACCGTAATTACAGGAACAGATTTTCGGTAAGATCTACACAGAGGACGCAAGAAGGTAAAAGAATACACAGCAAAGCCTAACTTCAATCTCCGTCTACAAATAGATGCGAATGCATAAATAATACAATCTTAAACCACGTGTTTATGACCAAAGACAATTACAGGGAACGCGTATCGAACTCGTCGCAATGCTGGCGCGAAAAACAAAGCGGAATAGGCTGGGGTCTTTGGAGCTACCCAAGCTGTAAACGGCCTAAACTCGCGGTGTCGCTTTAACAGATCCTTTGCCGTTTGCCGGCTGTTGATCCCCAAGTCTGACCATCGGTGGGGCACCAACTTGGCTGTATGAGTATGCCCT
Source organism: Haemaphysalis longicornis (assembly GCA_013339765.2). Classification (NCBI taxonomy): domain Eukaryota; kingdom Metazoa; phylum Arthropoda; class Arachnida; order Ixodida; family Ixodidae; genus Haemaphysalis; species Haemaphysalis longicornis. The sequence continues at coordinate 191,163,063 of CM023452.1, forward strand.
TCAGCGCAAGCGAAAACAAGGATGAAACCATTCAGTTGATATTTCAAGACTGCCGCCTGTCCGATCTGAATCAAAGGCACAGTTTCAGAAATATCATGTGCGGTGCGTTTGTTTTAGACCGTGATAACCATGTTAAATAAGTTAAACCTGCGCCATTTTTGTTTTTTAAAGCCTATGCGAGGGATGTCCGGCGGCTGCACACTTGTATTTGAAGGCGAAAGCCCAACGTGTCTTATAACACAAGAAAAGCTACCGTCATCATAGGCGACATCATGGACGGCACCAGTGTCCGCGGCTGGAACAAGAGAAACAGATTTGGGTTTGTCCGGGGTTTCAAATGGGGTGTCTACGACAGTAGGCTAGTGCGGTATCACCGCTCTTTCTCGGCATCCATCGAAGGGAACAAGAGTTATCCTGGTGCGAGCAGCCTGACAGCTCAGCGTGGCGCATCCTGAGTATAACAGCGGCCGGATACGAACGCGGGCCAATGATAATGGGCGAGCTCTCGCGTCAAGTACGCTCAGTAACTCGGACGAAATGATGAAGAAAAGAAAACACAGATAGAGACCCAAGCATGATGTAGCCGCAAGTAAGTCAGCTAGTCGCTAGGATTTTGGCCTCAAAGCCAGTTTACAGAACTAGGTTATCAATAATTTTTTCTCCTTTTGCGCTGCTTCGATCAAATTTTCAATACCTCGAATAGTGCCACCCGAGTGACTCTTCTCTCATACAACGTCTCAGGTTTCATATTTCGTCACCGCATGATTTATTTGTAGTTATATCAGAAACGATGAGCTAAAGCCGTCGCCTCCGCGTAGGAGTGATGGCGGCAGTTCCAGTTAGGGCCAATGGGCACGGCAGGCGAAGACACCCCCCATCAAAAAATGAGCCCAATAAATGTTACCCTTTTAAAAAAGTAGTGTATTGTTGGCCCACTTCGAAAGGAAAAACTTTCTGTGTGATCACAAAAGCAAGTCTTTCTAAACACATCATAAGTTGTATATGAACATCGAATGTGAGGTTCAATCATAATTGTAATGGAGAAAACGGGCAACAGAGGGCGTCTCAATGAAGTGAATGACTGCGATAAGGCCAGATGAGAAATAGAGAGGGAAAGGATATTGATCTACATATGAGACGAGACAAGCTCGTGGCGAAGAATAGATTTGGATGAAAAGGTAGCGAGCTATGAGATGTTCACGCGAGACGCCTTTGCACTGCCGTTGGGGAAGACAAAGGTTTCAGTGAGACGAAAGGAAAGAAAAAGAAAACATTGGTGGCTTCCTCAGTTCAGGTAAGGGCGCGCGTATCATCGTAAGAACTAAATTAGATGATGATACTACCGCTGATGGCACCTGGTTCGTATGAACAAAAATAGAGTGTGTAAATGACTACGCGTGTATACTTGCACTAACGAAGCTCCCAGGCATGCATTCCTCTTGACGCGTCTGGCTACGCCTCACAACATCCTACCGGCGGCAGAAATAACCAGCGATATCGGCCTCGAAGCATCCTCCTCGCTCGAATGCTGCCAGGTACTCGGCTCTGTTGATGCTGCTCCCAGTACTCAACTCCCCTCCGCGTCCCTTGACGTTTCGTTTGGTCGTTTTCTGTGTTTTCCAATTTCGCTCATGAGGCTAGACCGAAGCGCCCCCTTTCCATGTATAAGATACGTTGTCGCTTCTCATTGGCGCATAGCGGCTTTGCATGGAGCGCTTGTTAGCAGCAGCGATTCAGTTCCTCTTTCGAACACACGCACACTGCACTGTGTATACTCTGTGCAGACGCCCAAACTATAGAATGCAGTTTCTTTGCATCCCTTTTTATAGGTGACTTATTTTGGTAAGAAAAAAAAAATCCTACGCCAGGATATGCTGCCGTTTTTTTAGAAACGAAGATATATAGTATTGTAGGAAGCTTTCCCGTTTTAGGAAGACAAGTATTTGTTGTCATTCCGTGTTTAGGCCTGTCCACTTTTTTTCTACGGTCGTTGCACCGCCTGCCAGGCTAATAGAGCAGTTCATAACGCGAGTAGTTAATCACAACGGGCGGTTGTAGCGGACGTTGGTGGAATGTTTTAAAATAAAATACCCTAAAATACCCGACGTGTAACAAATTTTCTGGGAAGTTTTTCTTGGCGTTCTGCGATCACAAAACTCCCTTTGATATCTCCTAACTCTGTTTGAACGGCAATAAGATTTTCAGGATTCTTGACGGTGTTTCACAATTGCAGTATCGAAGGAGCAGCAGGGTTCTCGCAGTGTTGTGTTGATCATATCTGCAGTAGTTTTACAGCACGGAAGAGATTTACTTATCTTTTCTGCATAAAACCGAACAAAACATTTTTAAGCAAGCTTCACTTTAAACTTCTTAATCTCTTAATGTTCTTAGTTCTTATAAACGTGGTCACAGTGTTTAACACGCAGATGACACAACCATATTTTCATATGATACAACCGTTGGTGCTCTTATCTCAAGGTTAAATATTGTATTATGTGTCATCATGAATTGGCGCAGCAGTAATGTCTTATTTATTAACTCTAAAAAACTTTATTTATCGTCTCTAAAAAAGCTCAGAGGTCATTATCTACAATTCCCGTAATACAACTTGGTATTCCTTTTATTTCTGCACGTACTGGTGTCGTTTTTATTGGCATACATCTGGACCCATGCCTCACATTTTGCAGTCACTTTAACCACTTTAAGCAGAAGACAGCGTTTAGGATCCGTGTATTGGTCTAGGCTCGCCCTTCCTTTCCAGCGAAGCACTGCTGGCATTGTATTTTGCTTTCATTCATAGTCATAGTAGTTACTCTATAGTCTCAAGGGGCAACCCATAGGCTTGTCACTTATCATAAATACCGCACAATCAAAACCAGTCAGTACGCATTGTCATTTCTAGATCTTCGTAGTCGAACGCCTAGACATTACTACGTGCTTAAAATATGTTGCCCGTAAATGTTTTGTTCGAGTTAAGTCTCGTCCGCTTATTCGACAAATTGCTTCATAACCACCTGGCATTCCCATTTCTTGCTTCTCACCTTTCGGAGAATAATTATGTGTGCAGGTTAGAGGCTAATAAAAATTTTCTGATACTCCCGCTCATACCAATTATGGAAAAAAAACTTCTGAATTCAGTGCGATATCCTTTTGGATGAGTAACCTTCAAGTATAAAGTGTTGCACTTCATTTCCTTTGTTAAAAAATCTCTCAAATTTATTTTCTAGACTAACCGTACTTGTGATCTTGACCTGTTTGACTTGTTTGTTCTTCGATTCCTTTTATATCATGTTGTGTTTTTGGATTAATTTGTGATGTAAAATTGTGTTTGCATGTCGTATTTTGTAAGAATGTATCAGTTGCTGTGTGTAAATTTTACCGTCATTTTGTATCTACGTACCGATGGTCCAACTGAAATCTTTGGCTCTGGTGCCCTCGTCTGTATATCCTGGATTTTGTAAAAACTTCTTTCTGGAAATAATAAAATTTGAAATGTGAAAGTTGAAAACTCGTCCGGTTCTGCCCAAAATGAAGATGAGAAAAGCCAAGTAAAACAAACAGAAAACAATATTTCAAAATGCTTGCCGTTCACACTTATGCACCTCTTATATGCTTTTGACGGCTGAGGTTCATCTTTCAGCGCGGATTTCTCAAGCCCGTTGCCCTGTTCTTCTTGTAGGTTACTTTAATGGGAGTGTGTTCGCGCCTTCACCGCTGTTACTTCGATTACTTCTGTTCGGCTGTGTCTGGCTGGTAAGTATGTACGAAGTGGCAATTAGTACGTGTCAGCGAATGGAACAATCTTGTATTTACCTGCGCCATGTCTGACTTGTTCAATAGAACCTGGATGTACCAAGCACCTAACAAGGTTGGCACAGGACAAAAGGAAATAGGGAGTGTTTGCCGTAAAGCTTTTATCAACCTATGACACAGTTAAGAAAACAGAATCAATCGTGGTGCTTTTTAAACTAAGCCCGCCGCTTACGTTTGTAGCTACAGTGCATTCCTTGCTAGCTCACACTTATTACATGAATGTTACCCCGTGCTATCAATGAACGAACTTAATATTCATACCGCAAGTCAACCCGCATGGTAGTAGTGTTGGGAGGGCAACACGGAAATAATAACGCCGATTGTTTTAAACAATGGCGCCCGCCCGCCGATGTTGTTTGCTATGTAACAATTAAGTGGACAAAGGCATACAAAACCGAACTTCTTTTTACTGTATTGTATACTAGACTACTAGACGTTATCTCCATTTATTGGAAATACGTCGAACAAAACACGATAATGATAGCATAGTGGCGTTGAGGATGTTCCGGAAAGGAATGTGGCACGTGCTAAAGACGTGAAACAATATATCCAAGTACTCTAAAAAGCTTTTCGCGCATCTTTCGACACACACAAAAAAAACACAGTATTCTTCCCGAAACGCTATATTATGAGCAGAATATTCCAAGGGTTTCCAAAGGTATTAAAGCACTAGTATTGGTGAATCAGCATGAAAACGCAGGCAATTCGTACAATTTTTCTAATCAAGGGGAAAGCATATTGCACCTGCCATTTATGTATCGCCGAACTTAGTGAAAACATTGATGCTGCTCCCGTCATTGTTTGACCAGACCCATGCAGAACACCGTGCGAAGCTCAACCCGCTCGGTAGCCATTGCAAGTAGGCTCCAGTTGGCTCCCGTCGGCAGCTTCAACTCTCGTGGCAAAGCGAATTAAACGTGCGGCAGCGGCCCAACCTCCTCTGCCGCTGCTGTTTTCGTTTTCATTTTTCGGGGGGCGCTTATTTGTCCTTTCTCGGAGTCTTTCTCCGAACTTCCCCTGCCCCGCCGCGGTGGCTCAGTGGCTAAGGCGTTGGGCTGCTGAGCAAAAGGTCGCGGGTTCAATTCCGGGCCGCGGCGGGGGCTTTTCTGGTGGAGGCGAAAAGCAAAAACGCCCGTGTGTGCGAGATTTCGGCGCACGATAAACATACCCAGGTGTTCAAAATTAATCCGGAGCTCTCCAATATGGCACGCCTCATCGCTTGCGTTGCGTCGGCGCGTTAAACCCCACAAATCAATCAACAATCGAACTTCCCCTGGCGGTACATGTGCTTCCAGATGCGTACTCCTATTTTTGTAGCACCGATTTATATCATAATCATCGTCGTCGTTGCCTTCTTTCTTTTGCCGCTCTAGGCCACTTTTGGCCACCAAATTACCTATTTCTGCCCTCCATTGTGTTATCTTCCTTCCCGTTCTCTTTGGGACGTCGCATCTGTGGTCCGTTTTTCTTTACGTGAACTACGATATCGCCTATTCGAGTTTGTGAGTTTGTACACTGATCCAGAAAGCTCGTTTGCGGTCCCTTAGGTGTTACTCCTAACATTACTGGTCCCATCGCCCTATGAGCTGATCTATGTTGGCGTTCGGTTAGTTGATTTAGAAATGCGCCAAGATTCAGCTCCTTATGTTATCACCCCATGAACGGGTGGTTGTATATTTCCTTTTGAGTGGTAGAGGTAGCTCGTTTGCACTATCTTGGAGTGATTGTGGAGTGCTCCCGAGCACGTAGCTGTTATGCGCCGAGTTTCTCTTTCGTAGTTGGAGCCAACACTAACCATCTGTCCGATGAAGTTATATTCGTTTACTTTATGTAGCGCTTCATTTCCTAAGCACAAGAGGGTGCGTTCGCAATGCTCATTCCTCATAACTTTAGACTTATTTATATTCATTCTTAGTCCCACGGCCATGCGTTCTGTTTGTGGTTCCTCAAGTGTTTTTGCAGGTGATCTACAGTTTCACTCAGCAAGACCTTGTCATCTGCAAACCTCCACTGGCTCAAGGAATTCCAGGTTATCCGCAATCCTTTGTTTTCGCAGTCAAGCTTTCTGAACAGACGCTCTAAGCCATTTTATATATGTAGACGTCCTACGTAGGTCTTCTCCATGGCCTGGTTTTGTAGTGCTTTTAGCACGACTTCGGTATGTATTGAGCCGTACGCTTTCTCATAGTACATGAATGCGATTTAGTGTATTCTGCTGCCTGTTCTATCTCTTGATTGACAAAACAGATGTTATCCCTGGTTGAGTACCCTTTCCTCAAACCAGCCTGCTTTCTGAATTGTCGAGAACCCCGACTCTTACCTATGCAGCTAACTATAAGTAGGCTAAACAGTTCGTGAACCACTATAAGTAGACTGATGATTGCTTAGTTATCAAGGTACTTAGTATCTCTTATTTTATAAAATAGTGAAATGAAGGACGCTCACACTAACACGTAATCCTTGAAGGCAGTGAGGCTGTGCGCAACCTGCACGACTATCAGGACGGTTTAAGTCTACGATGGCAGCCGATATGCTTATTCTTCGCTGCGCAACGACAATCACTCCGTCAGTGTTGCTGTAAGTATAAGCATCCTGTTTTGTTTGAAAGTGATGTTTATTTGGCATAACCTTGGAGGGGCGTACGCTATGACGTGTCGTTCTAGTTCGGAGCAAGTGTTGCCACGACTAGCGCGGACACTATTATTTATTTATTTATCTATTTATTCATTTATTTATTATTTGTTTATTTTGTTTTATTTGTTTTTTTTTGTTTATTTATTTATATTTATATTTATTAATTATTTATATTCGTTTGGTTGTTTGGTTGTTTGTTTTTGTTTATTTATTAATTTATTTATTTACCCTGAGGGCTGGAAGCATTACAGGGGGGAGTGGCTACAATTTTGCAATAAAAACACTGCAAGAAAGCAGTCAGTTACAATACCAACCCAAAAAAGCCGTCAGTTTTTTTTTATATAAAAGAGAAATTCAATCAGATAAACGCAAGTAAATATATAAATTCCATTAAACGTAAGTAAATCAGATAAATTGAACTTATTCAGGCAAATAACAAAAGCAGACAGATCAAACGTAAATACAGCAATGAGTTTGTTACAAAAAGATATATTCACCTGATTATACAATGTTAATTAGGGCAATGGTTATCAGTAATTGATACAACTTCTGAAGGAAGGTCGTTCCGGTCTCGTGATGTAGGGGGTATAAATTCTTGCGAGAACGTTCTGGTAAGACATGAATTCAGACCTACTTTATGAGCGTGATCAATGCGATGGGAGAGATATGACGGGGAGGGAATTAATTTATCACGCAGCTCATTATGATGGTACAGTTTGTGGAATAAGTTGAGGCGAGGAATTTTACGACGAATCTGTAACAACGGCAGGTCAAGCTGGACTTCATTGAAATTATTTTAGCTGTATGGTTATTATTAGAAAGAATGAAATATGCAGAGTTATTCTGGATCGTTTCAAGGCGGTGGATTAGTTTATCATGACTCGGTTCCCATATTGATGAGGCATAATATAATTTAGAGCGCCCTAACGTTTTATACAGTAGTTGTTTTATTGAAGATGGGGCGTTATGAAAGTACCCACGCAAGTACCCCAGATTCCCTTAGCGTTATCAGGAGCGTATCCCACGTGAGCATCCCACGCTAGGGTTAGAAGTAATATGGACACTTAAATGGTACTTGTAAGAGTAAACTAATTGTACGCATACGTTATTGAGCTAGTCGGAACATCTAGTTACGTTTATCCTAGACACAAGCAGGACTTTACATTTATTTGTATTTATTTTCATTAGCCAGGTATTACACCAGCTATTAACACGAGAAAGATCAGATTGAAATATTCGACTATCGTTATCGCTGGTTATTTCGCGAAATATAACACTGTCATCCACGAAAAGGTGGAAATTAGAAGTTACGGCATTATGAAGGAATAAAAGCGAACCAAGGACGGATACCTTGGGGCACAACAGAATCAAGATGACTTAGTTGGGAGTTATGGCATTAAGCTGAAACAGATTCGCTACGATTCGTTAAAAAATACTCAACACATCTGAGAACATTTCGATCTATGTTTAGTTTATCTCGTGTATGGACTAGTAGCTTATGCAATACCTTATCGAGAGCTTTTGAAAAATTCAGAGAACTACTGTCGGCGTGTGATGAGCAATCTAGGATTTGATGCAGTTTATGACTAAGCAGTGCAAGTTCAGTTTCACATGAGTATAATTCGCGAAATTCATGTTGTTCCGAAATGAAAAAGGAGTTTGATTTTAGGAATTTTACCAAGTTAGATTAAATAACGTGTTCTAAAAGCTTGCAACAAGTACTTGGAAGAGAAATCGGAAGCCAGTTAGTTGGATTAGATTTGGTCCCCGTTTTGTAAACTGCCACCACCTTTGCAATTTTTCATCATGTATGAAGACTGTACGTATCTAACGATTGTTAAAAATTATTTGCTGGACAGATGGCACTGCAAGTGGAAGTGTTTTTAAGAAATTTTGTGGTGATGTCATAACCAGGCGACAAATGATTAGACACCATTTTTTAGTTTGTATATTCAAGCTACTTCGAATCATATTTGAGGCATGATGGTGTAGTCATAGTTAATAGTCGGTAGTTTTGCTTTGCATCCGGAAAAATGTTAACAAATACCCCTTGCAAGCCAGCAGCACTTTGATGTTCGGGGATAAGGTTATTTGACAGCTCAACCAAGCTTATTTTGTTAGATTATGTCCGAATAATAGTTCACCAGAACAGTCTAAGGTTGTGTTTTAGCATGGTTGGTAGTGTATTCGTTAAAAAATACAATTTGTCATTTTTAAGAGCCGGAACGTAAGCACTTGAAGCATTATTATGGTCGACCCAGCGCGTGTTAGGATGATTTCGTTTGGCTTTGCGATAAAGCGCTTCTTTTTGTATGCTAAAACGTTTAATATGAATATTGTACCAAGGCGCGTGCGTGTTAGTTATTAAAGTGCTCTGTGGAACGTACTAATCAGTTCGTTAACGTTACGCTCAAAAATGTCAAAGTTTTCTTCGACTGAGCGATCATCAAAATTTTTAAAAATGTTTCAGCGAATTGTGACAAAGCGTTATTTATAGAAATGAAGTCATCTCTGTTGTAGTCATGTGCAGTTTTTCTAAATTGTTTTGTTTTTGAAATGGGTGCGTGAATATTGAGAGGGACAAGGCAATGCTCGCTTATTGCAGGCAAGTATGTCATAGGGGAGAAGACATCATAACGACTAGTAAAGATAAGTTTAAGGGTATACGCGCAGCTAAGAGCAATTCTAGTCGGCTCAGAAACTAATTGTATTAAAGTGAATACAGAACATATCTCAATAAAGTCGTTGTATTCCTGATAAAACGAGGCAAGGTGAGGCTGCTCGGCGCGCCAATATATTTTAGGAAAAATGAAATCGCCGAATAAAAAAATAGGCGACGAAGGAAAACAATTTCGAATATTTTAGCAAACCCCTATTGCTACTTTTTGATGATTGATTGTGACTAAAGCCTAAGCCGTCTCGAGGCTGTTCTTAATGTGCACGCATAATGACGGAAGATCTATTAAAATTTCTTACATTACGCCAACGCCTCGTCGTATGGTTCTATCGCAGCGATAAATGGAAAAACTTGGAGGCATTATGAAACATTTCGGAGCCGCGGTTATTAGCTGATAGCAAGGCTTCGGGTAGGGCGATAATATGAGCGTTGCAGGTGTCGATGAATGATGACAGTGCGTCGGGCTTGTTAATTGTGCTTCTAACGTCTCCAAAAAAAATGGATACGACAGATGGACACGTGTGTGATATTGTCGAGCCACTTCCTCTCACGCGTTCCTACGTTAGGTCCTGTGGTGGACGGCCGGAAGAAGCGACTTCCTCGGCCTGCATTCCCGGTATGGAGTCCGAGGTAGGATCGTAGGTGTACCATTGGTTTTTGACCTTCGTTTTTTTGTACCTGAGCTGAAATTTAGGTGATCCAGGTAGTTTTTTTGCCGAATCCAATAGTTTATTGTGTATTATACGGGTAGGGGACGAAAAGTCCTCACTGAGAGCGAGGTCTTTTTCTTTAAGTTTGTATCTCAAAGCGAGAACTTTGCCTTTTGTTTTAAACTCGCTCAATATAGCAATGATTGTCCGGATTTTGCCATTTCAAAAAGTACCTTGTCTGTGATCACGCTAAATTTCTTTCGCTGAAAAGCCATCAACAACTGATCTTAGCACGGCCACCATTTTGGTTTATGTTAATTCCACGTTTTTCTCGTCTCCGGCATGCCGTAACAAATCAAGTTGTTTCTACGAGATTGGTCTTCTAATTCGTCTGAGTGAGATGCAAGTTTATAGCTTTCACTTGTTAATTCGTGGGTTTTGCTTTGCAAGCTCCAATTTTCCTGCTGTTGGCTTTCAATCTGCTCTGATTTTTGTTCTAATTTGTTTAGTTTAAATTGGAAATTTTACATTTGTGATTCAATACCTTTCTGTCTGTCCACAATAGCCTTCATTTCAGCCACACGTTTTGTTTTCCACGTAGAACTTTGCAGAGCTCGAGAGTGTAAACCTTTGAGGAGGTAAAACATGACTAGTGTTTGTTCTGCGAGGTCATCAGGTAGGGTACCTACGTCCAGTGGGGACTTGGAACGTTTAGGAGGACAAGGGCTGCTTTGTGTACTGACTGAATGTAGCAACAGAAAAAACCATAGAAACACACCCGCAAGCAGAGTTACAAAGCCCTTGTGTGCATGGGAAAAATAATGGAAACCGGTCATCGGACTTTCTCGCATACATTGAATACTACATACACGCCTGCGACAAGCAAGGAGGGCGATTAGCCATGTCGGTTGGACTACGCCCGTGCCCAGAATTGCTTTTAGTGTGCAGAGTACCTTAGCACCAACAATGCTTACTGCGTCCCTCCGCATAGCATTTACAATCGCCAAAAACTACACAGGCACCAGCAGGATTCCTCCCTGTGTCTAGTAGACCAGACAGAGTTAGTGTTAGTTGTCTCACCCACTGGACTAGGACCGCGAGTTAGTAGCCGAGAGTCAAATGACTTACTCCCTCGCCGGTAACGGTTCGGAGTACCTTAGCACCTCCCAATGTCCGTCCGCGTGCATCCGTGCGCTCACCACCATCAAGCGAAAATCAAGGAAAGTCGAATTTAGCCGTGAGTTGCAGTTTCATTTAGGGAATAACCAAGGGGCAAATCACGGCTCAAAACGAATGACGGTCGGGGCGCAAATGGGGTGTCAATCGGGGCGCAACTGAGATGTCGTTTTGAGTCTCCGTACTCTTCACCCTCGACATCATCCACGGAGGGTGGATGCGGCCATTTTTTTGGCCAATCTTTCTTAAAAATTTCCTTGTATTTTTACTGGGGACACCATACACTCACGATTTGCTCCACAGCCTCGCTGTTAATGATGTCCGCGTTTTCCCCGCTATGGGCACATTTTGAGTCCTTAAGCGCAGCAAAAATAGCGCAGCAGGATATTCCAGTACAATATCTCCCCTCTGCCGCAAAATTTCCACAGGTATGCTGGTTTCACCGCCATGAGAGACTTTTGTAGTTGCTTTTTATTTGCTAACAAGACACCGGAAGTTACGCTTGTACGCTTAGTAGTTTCTCCTGGTCTAACGTCACTGGTATACAGCCTGGTGTAGACTTGTTCAGCTACCCTTATTATCTCTCCACGTTGTGCATAATCTTACCCTGCTCGTATCTGAGCGGGTACATTCTGTTTTCACCAATGCCTAGGTTTCTTGAGTTGCTTTGACGCTTCCACATATTTGTAGCATTAACTTGATCCATCCCATTTTATACTTACGAATTTCGTTTGTTTTACTTGTAACAAATTTAGACAGCTCTGCTAACTCAACTTCATATACTGTACTTGATATTTTCCTGTTATTACGTTTCACAGTTACTTCGCCTGTTTCATTGGTTTTCGAGGTTGTTCCCTACATGCAGCTTCTCCTACAGCTTCTGAAGATTCTGTAATTGCTGTCGTTATATAGTTATTTAGCCTTTCAACACTGTCGTCGTTCTAGTTTCGAAACTGAAATTTTGTCTGAAGAGATTTTTTTTACATTCCTCTGTCCGGGCTCTCGAGTGACTCAATGCTGGTTTCTTATCTTTCTCGAGTTTCCCTCTTTCTCTTTTGAGATCTAGCTTTCCCTTGTATCTAACAATCCTATGATCGCTGCTCCGAATCTTAGCACCTCTTCGTTCTGCACAGTGTCTGGGTTGTCAGCTAAAAGGAACTCCATTTCGTTTTTTGTTGTACCATCGTGACTTTCCCATGTTCATTTCGCGTTATTTCGTTTGTAGAAAAATGTGTTCATCAACTGGAAGGTATTTCTTTCCGTAAATGCCGGAATGTATGTTCTAGACTGTAGGGATTGTCTGTTCAGAAGTTTCTCATTGACATTTCACCTATTCGCTTTCACCGAATTTTATGTTAAACCCTCCCTATAACAATCGTGAACTGTGTTGTTTCCTTCTTGATATCTGGCTCCACGTTTTCGCTCAAAATGTGTATGGCTTCATCGTCGTAGCTACCCCTTGGCCTAAAGGCCAACTACTATACTTAAACTGTATCGCTTGTTTACGTTGATCACTGCGGCTGCGTTTTTTCGTCAATGCTAAAGAATTCCTCAATTTTCCTGCTATTTTTGTTATAAGAATCGAACCCCGTGTTCTTGTTTTTTTTGGAGTCCTATGTAGGCCAGAATATGACCGGCAGTCTCCAAAATGAAGCTCTATCGGGCCCTTATAACTTCGTTAAAACCTATGATATCCCATTTATTGTCTTGTAACTCGTATCGTAGTACAGCTAAGCCTCCCTCGCAATGCAAGGTTAGTGCGTTGAAAGTGGCAATTGTGAAGTTCCAAATGTGGCCTGTTCGGTCAAAGAAAATTCGTATCACCCTCTTCTGTATCGGTGGCCTGACTAAACTTGTTTTATGTACCCCCGAAAGGGTTAAAAGGAACCTATCGACCAAAAGCTTTTGTGTTCATACTGAAACACAAACAATCCTATAAATTCTTCCACACGGATTTCTACACGGCACTGCAAGACGAGACGTCAATGCCGGGCGCAGAATACTTCCTTTAAACTGCTCTAAACTTCGATGCCCAGCTTTCAACGCATTGATTTGTATCGAAAATATCGGGTTTTATTGTTATGTAACCTAACGATGGCTGCAAGAACCTGCTATCTCCTCGTGTGAGCTGGGGGGGGTGGGTTCTGGTGAAGCAAACATTGCATGAGAAAATATAAGTGTCATTACCTAACTACAGGTCACCACGTGCCCTTAAGGTACTAGGGTTAAGTTTTCAAAACAATCCAGGCGGAATTATTTTCTGAGACAGTCGTATTCCTGAAGGTACTAAGTGGTGTCTCACAAGTACTTCACTTCAGCTCACGGCGGGAATTACATGAATTTGAACAAGTTGGGACATTTTCTCCCGCATAAGAATTGCGGGAAAGTTTACTTGTCGTACCTTGTATCATTATCCTATTCAACTGACGAAGTCATCTGCAAGAGTCTCGTGGTTGGTATATGTTTTTTCAACATTTTTTAAACTGATTCGGTGAGCACTCTTACACATACAATGTTTAGACACACAATCCGTCTGAAGAGTATTATCTGATTTGCACGTTTGTATTTTTACGCAGTATTGATTGTTTTTATTTGAATGATAAACTTTACCTGCACTTGGATATTGCATCGCAATAGTTTATGGGGTTCCGCAATTTACACAACCACAATATTGTATTCAATTCGCTTTATCAATTCTTGTATACTTACCAGAGATGGCTAGTCTATATAATTCGAGGGAGTGATGACGACTGACGGCTTGTCTAGACAAAAACAGTGATTCTTTTTACATATGCGCAAATAGGTTGGCTCCGACTCTGACAGGGTTTGACTTCGTGTTCGCGTACACTACCCCCCCCCCCCCAAAAAAAAAAAAAAGCAAGTAAGATGGAAACCAGCAGAGGCTTATATTTTGTGGCAGTTTGGAATCTTCTGGAAGAGCTTCGAATCTGCGTTTTGATAGAAGGAAGACAATCTTTCCTCGCCTAGGGTTGCAATCAAAACACCCAGTCGCAAATCCATACCTCTGAAATACATGAACCCAACATAGAAACAAAAGACTCTGCAAAATGGCCACGGTTTCCGTGCAATAAACACCCTCCTCTGAGATGAACAAAACTGATCCGGAGGAAGAACCTTTACTCATTAGAGTGAGCGCAGCCTATAAAGCCAGTATAACGTTCGCAGAGGGCGCTTTCAAATGGGTGAGTGCGATAGAGAGGCGGCGATGGCGGCGAGAGCAAAGAACTGGTGTGCCGTGGCAATCAGGAACAAAAACTGGCTGCAGAATCCCTCTGAACTAGCACATCTATGACTTTTTCTTTTTTTGTTGTTGTTTCCTCCCTTTCGGAAGACGGAGCTTGTTTTGCAGAAACAGCCTTTGGCACTAGCACGCCTTTTCTTACGGTGGATTGTGCGGCTGTCCACATAGAGGCGGATCTCATGTGCTTCCCAGGTTGTTACTGGTGCTTAGTTACTCGTAAATGACCAAAAATAGAGCGAACGTGGAGGAATGTTACGAGAGCTTGTCTTCTATGCACGACTTACCTTTATCAGTGCCCGTAATTCAATTTTGTGGTGGCTGCATGCGTGTACATACCTTGCAATTATTCGAAGTAAAAAGGCGCTGCGGCTGCAGCGAATGAAGCCGCTGCAACGATTCGCTTGAAACGTGGACAAAAATCGTTCCCGCCATGAATCTGCTATTCCAAAATTGGACGTTTTATGTAAAGAATTAGTCATTTTAGGCGGTCACGAAGATAAATTATGGATAATTCAAGGAACACAGGGAATAAAATACCCCATACCCTTCGATGTATGTGACACCTTAATACTTCCTACGCCAAATCGCTGTCCGTATTAATACAGCACAACCGACGGAATTCACGGAAGCACGCATCGCTACATTTTGCCCCTTTAATAAAGATAGAAATATGGGAACTCTGCCAAACGTTTTTTGTGTAATAAATAACTTGCCCTGTTTCCTAGTTTCATTGCGTAGGAAAATATAAAACGCTTCAAGTGGACGATTTTCTTGTTCTCCGAGGGCTCCTTGGGAATTAATAAATACTAACGACCCCCGAAAAATATGGATTACATACATAGTGAGAAAGTATTAGTGTGCAGTTGTCCAAATTGTCTCTAAATGTTATCGTTTTCATTTTTCCTTTGGTGTCTTGTTGTTTTTCTCTATGGCACGGCGCCACCCTCGTTCGCATTTTCGAGAAAATAGAGTATGTCCCTGAAGCATCGCATAAAAATCACCACATTGCTAATTGCGTAATTGTCGTGTACATATCACTCGTTCAGTGATACCCTTTCCGAAGCCAAACGTGACAACGCATTCTCCACGTGCATCTTCTCCCTCTTCCATTTCAGTTTTTTTCCTCTATTAAACGACCCGAGGCACGAATCTTCTTCGGTTGCTTTACTGATTTTAGGCAATACGGCAATTCATCCGAACCTGCAGAAAAACAAATACAAAACACCATCAAGATCGGTTTTCAATAACCAATGTGGGGATTTCTAGTTCGAAAACCGCTGGCAAACACTGCAATATTCACATCCCACGTCACACCCAACGCGTCCACATTTCAGAGCCTCGAGCAGCGCATACAAATGACTGAAGTTATAGTACTCTTTATATGCCATTGTGGCGACCACAAGAGTGTAAATCATTAATATATTGCCGATTTTTGTTCACCTAGGGATAAAATAATCGTGGTAAACGGTAATATTAACATAAAATAATAAAGCGAGTAATAAAATGAAAACAATACTGCCCTGCTTTTAAGTCTCTGTGTGCCTTACCACACTGCGTGTTACGAGGTGCACCTGTCAGGATTGTGGGCAGACGACAACATCCTTACGCGCGGACATTTTTATAAGAACTCGTGTTTGCTGTGGATGCATCAATGTTTATTACCTGGAGATGTCAGCTTCGACGCCTGAATTGGTGTTGTCGGCAAGCAAAGAAAACAAGAAGGCAGCTTCCGCATTTCCGCAACGTGTCAAAATTTGGCGACATGTTTTAGCGTTCGGAAACGCCATTCCGGTCTATCCACACGCGCACAGCGTTGTTTTTTCCAGCACGGACTATTGCCTTGAACAATATCAAACTGTTTTTTATCAAAGGCTGTTCCGCAAGAAAAATGCTATTGTAGTGACTTGTGCCATTTGATTCCCGGCTACCTTTGCTGGGACGGAGCGATCCCGAATTCGCAATGGCTTTTCATAGTAAAAAATCTCGGGATCTACCCTCGTCCCCACGCAGGAGTTGACGCTACTAGGGCTCGCGATGCAGCCATAAATAGTTTGTCCTGTCACAAAGAGGAATTGGACGCTTGGTGTAGCACGTACTCTAAACGTTTCTCCAAAACAAAGCGTACTGCAGCGACACTACATATGGAAGAAAGTCATGCAATTTTAGGGATCGCCTAATATGTGTTAGATTTTTTCTAATGATAACAACCAGGGGGACCCCTGGATCCTATACCCTTATATTGATTTAAGTTGGGGAAGCTACAGCTGGTGTGAAATCTTGAATCACTGTTTTTATTTGTAGACGTAGTGTCCAGAAAGGAGCGAACGGACTTAACGGCTTGCACTACAATAGCGTTTGCAAAATGGTATTTCATTTCTGCTCCCAAGAAATAAAAGAAAACCGTACACAATGATGCCACGCAGCTACAGGTGCCGCTTTGCGCCTTTTAACAAAGCGTTGATTACTTTAATCTCTAGGAGCAACTTTTGTTTGTGCTATAAAAGACCAAGGAGTACCAGCACCGCTCCCATTGATTAATTTAAAAACCAAGTTTTCTAGTATATTCTTCCCGCGTTTCACTAAACGAAATTTTTTTTCGCACGGTTGTGCCCCCAATAAGCCTTCTTTGGCCATTTCTATTTTGTATCTCCAATTCATAGTTTCGCTTCTATGGAATACAGCTTCCGCTGCCAGGGGTTAGTGCTAATAATGTAATCTTTGTGCCGACCTTTTTCAACCGCCACCACATGTTGTTGCCTAGTGTTAAAGCCTGTTTACAGTTAACCCAAGTCTCCACCAGATAAACCAAACTTTTCCGCACAGAGAAGTTCCCCGGCAAATACCACAGCAAAATCAACTGATCTCACCTGAGCAATGTATACCGGCGGGCGTTGTCGTCAAGTGTGCAAAAGGCCATTTGAACCATTTGGGCTGTGTTGTGTAAATCCGCTCTACGTAGTCAACATTTGTCCCAGTTATTTTCTAGCTGAAAACGAACGAGAGTGCGTCGTGTGAACAAACTGTGTTTTGTTAACTTCTTTCCGAATTTTCCAATAGCTGAACTCGAGTGAACCTGTGGAACCAAGAGCCGAACGGCAGTCATCAATCCAAGCCCGCCCCCCGCCCCCCCTCCCGCATTGCGAGCTTTAACTAAAGTGCCCAAGCCATGACCTCTTCCATAGTGCATCCCAAAAGCACTAGCCAAATAAATGCAAACGCCTTATTGGCAAAACTACATTTCCTCCTCCATGAGCTCCTCGAAAGGCTCCCAAAATGACCTGAACTGGAAGGAGCAGAGAATAGCGATGAGAGAGAGACAGATGTCAACGAAGGGCGGGTCACCCTTCCGGTGTTTCATGCCACAGGCGTTCCTGCTTACCAAGCGAAGCTGAAGGCAAGCAAGCATCCCGTTAGACCTAAGGCGGGAAACGAGTGCGGGCCCAATGTCTGCAGCCCTTCGAGGCGTGGTGGCGGCGTCTTGCTTTGGTTCCGCACTTAGCGCTCAGTTTCCTCCTTTCGCCTTCTTCGATCAGCCAACGTTCGCTGGCAGCTCTTAGTATGCAGTCCTACACCCGCAGGCTCCCTTATTGTCTCCTGCTTCCCGCGCTATCTTCCAGTGCCTGCGGGACACCGATGCTAATGAGAACCTTCTTCCCGGACTAGCTCGCATCGTGCCGCAACTGTATGCCTAGTAGACGTTAGCGAGCACAGGGCCAATCCTTGGAGCTGCCGAACAAATACAGCGGTTTCTTCGGTACTGTCCCTCCACGTGTCCACGTGTCCACGTTAGCGAGCACAGGGCCAATCCTTGGAGCTGCCGAACAAGTACAGCGACTTCTCCGGTACTGTGCCCTCGAAATTTAGCTTGTCGGGGAGTTCATGTCATCATGCGTAAAAGGTACACGAAAATACCAAGATAGCAACCCGTAAAGATAGAATAAAACACCTTAATGAAAACAGGCGAGTTTAAAACGACAAGCCGAATCGACCTGTCTCAGAAATTAAATTTTGAGGTTTCCCCAAAAACAGCAAAGAAAAAAAGCAGCCTTAAAGCAGAAAAGTACAACCTTCAATGTTTAGTGTTCGTTCGTGGGAAAGAGGTGTCTTTTTAGTTCAGGGAGGCGGGTTGATGGTTCACTTTTACAAATCGTCGGTTGAACAGCGATGGCCGACGGGAAACCGTGAACAAAAAGCTATTACGGATCAGAGGTCGCACAAACCGAATCTATTTCTCGCGTTTAAAACGGTAGAAAAGGCAACCGCGGAAGAGGTATTATTTTACTATCATGGTCGGCCGTTCGAATTTACTCTTTTTGGCTTATTTTTGGCAGGCGAGGTTTTCTTCGAATTTTTTACAATGCTTGCGGTTTGAAAAAAAAATGTGGATGGTGAACTCGGCTATGCTTCCACTTGACCTGCCAAGACCACGCGTAGTAAGACGCGAAAAGCACACAAACAACCCGCCTTTGAGGAAAGGTGGTCACCTCGGGCAAAAGTATCAATACGTTTTTTGAGGCAAGCTTCGCTTGAATAACTAAGCTGTGGCCAACAAAGTAATAGCTCCGAATGCGGTTGTTCTGGATTAAGGGAAATCGCTTGTTTCGGAGAATGAGGCAGTGGGCGTTTTGCTTCTAGCGTGGAAATGGCAATGCAGGGACAGCCGTTCATACGTTCGGGGACCACCCAACGCATGCATGGTTTGGCTTTGGGAGTCCCCAAATGAGTCCAAGAGAAGACCCCCCCCCCCCCGTTCTCGCACGTTGAGGGGTTTCTTAGCCTATGGAATTCTGTCCTTACATAGCTAGTTGAATGGTAGAGGCGTAATTTGGTCAATCACACTCCATACTCCATATTACAATCGATTTTACTGCTTCCAGGGCAACCGCATCGGTAGTCTGGACTATTGGCCTATATACGCATACCCAGATAGAGACACAGAAAGAGACAGAGAGCGTTAGTTTGATAACAGCGCTAGGACAGGACACAGAGAAGGCGACACGACACTGGGCGCTGACTAACAACAAAGGGTTTATTTGGCTGCAGCTGACTATATACCCTGGGAAATAAAAATAATAAAACACGCAAAATCATAAACTTTCGAAGGCCAGGGCTTATTACTACAAAAACGCACATGCGCTAAGATTACAATCAATGACTTAGGTAATCGTGCTCCTTTTTGTGCAAGTCAATTGACGCCACGCTGACGGAATAGTCATTTCGTGAATGGGTAATGTGGGCCTCAAAGATTCCCCTGGTGCGTTGCTCCTTATATATTCTTAGTACACGTGTCTGTTCAAGTCTTGGCGTGCATCCACACTTCGTACAGTAAAGGGCTAGATTGCTTTTTCCTGTTTTTTGGTTGCAGGCGTGTTCCCGTAGCCGGTCGTTTAGGCAGCGGCCTGTTTGACCCGGGTATGACTTACCGCAGGACAGCGTTATGTCGTACACTACCCTCGATGAGCACTCAACGAATCGCTGTCCGTGCTTCTTAGAGCAAGGCCGCGTGGAGGTTTTTTCCGCATTTACTCGTCTGCAGAGACCGCTTAATTTGTTAGGTGCGCTGATCACTACATTTACACCGACTCGAGCAGCAACCTTCTTGAGTTTGTGGGAAACCCCGTTAATATATGGAATGACAGCCCACTTCCTTCGATCTGTCTTTTTGCGCTCTTCCACTGGTTTTCGCCTTCGTAGTTCCTTCAGGATGGTTTCTGATATACCGAACAGCATGGGAGCGGGGAAATCTGCCTTTGTCAGCCGTTCAACTTGGTTAGAGAAGCTGGACCCCATCTCATGCCAGCAGGATCTGTTGAGGGCGTTGCGGAGAGCCGATAAGGCGATGCCTCTTTTGACAATTTTAAATGTGCTGACTAGAAAGGCAGTACACTCTTCTTGGAGCGAGGCGAATATTTCCAGCACACGTGCTCGGGGCGCAGTGTCAGCATTAGGTCAAGGAATCTAATGTGGTCGTCAAATGGTTCTTCGGTCGTCACGGTGAAGCCCTGAAGGGTGGATTTGAACAATCTGAGAATGCAGTCCACTGGTTCCTGACCACACGAAGTTTCATCGCGCTCGTAAAAAACTAAAAAAATCGTCCACGTATTGAAACACCCGCTGGGTCCCACTACCGACCAGGCTTTCGGCAAGTTTCCTGTCGTAGCGTGGAAGCAGCAAATCGCTTAGTACCGGAGCGAGGCAAGCGCCGATGCACACACCTTTGTCTTGGACGTAGTAGTCTCCCTTGAAGGCCATGAAGGACGACTACTGTCCAAGACAAAGGTGTGTGCATCGGCGCTTGCCTCGCTCCCGTAATAAGCGATTAGCTGCTTGCACGCTACGACAGGAAACTTGCCGAAAGTCTGGTCGGTAGTGGGACCCAGCGGGTGTTTGAATACGTGGACGATTTTTTTAGTTTTTTCGAGCGCGATGAAACTTCGTGTGGTCAGGAACAAGTGCACGCCATTCTCAGATTGTTCAAATCCACCCTTCAGGGCTTCGCCTTGCCACCGAAGAACCAGCTGATGACCACATTAGATTCCTTGACCTATAGCTGATACTGCGCCCCGAGCACGTGTGCTGGAAATGTAGTGTTCAGCGCCCCTAACAGTTTAAGTGGTCTCTGCAGAGGAGTAAATGCGGAAAAAGCCTCCACGCGGCCTTGTTCTAAGAAGCACGGACAGCGATTCGTTGGGTGCTCATCGAGGGTAGTGTACGACATACCGCTGTCCTGCGGTCAGTCATAAACGGGCCAAACAGGCCGCTGCCTAAACGACCGGCTACGGGAACACGCCTGCAACCAAAAAAATCGCGCTAATCCACCCCGTGAATGTGGTTGGAAAGCAAAGCTGTAAACGGCACCCATAACGATTACCCATGCGACGTCACTTAAATTCACTCACATCGCTCTACACATAGCAAAACCAGAGAGAAGTGAAATGCACTTAACAACACCATTTATTATTTCAAAGAGATATTCTTTTTTAGGTTACATCAATAAATGAAGCATGAACGGTGTTTGGTTGAGTTGTAGCACAAGAGCAGAAACTTTTTTATAAAACTAAAGTAAGCTCCAACCCGGTGTTACGATCGGTCTTCTCCGTCTCTGCGCTGCGGACGGAGGTGACGAGATTTGCGGCAGAGGACGAGGAGGAGGAAGATATACTTCTGTTCAGATTTCTGAACGGCCCAGATTGCATCCCCGGGGGCGATTCCTCCTTCTGTGGGGCCCATGTGCAGTCCGCGCGGCCTGTTTTCTGTCCACCCGCTGAAGCTGGGTTGGTAGAGAGGGCCTGGACAGCAGCATCTCCCATTGCTCTCGTTGGGTAGTTGACGGAAAGAGTGGAGGGTGCTCAGGGCTAAAGTCGCACACCGTGAATAGGGGGCGGGGTGTTCTTACTTCTGAGCAAAATATACACTCAGCGTCGTAGCGATTCGTGTTCATTGAGTGAAGACGCGTAGGCTGTGGGAAGGAGCCAGGTTTGTATGAGCCGTAGGGTAGTTAGTTGTTATCTGGAAAGGTCAGGGTAAGGCGAAGTTACGTTCTGTCTCAGAAGGCGATAATGCCTGTTTTTCTCCCTGAACGCGACAAGCGGGTGACTGTCCTCGTGCAGCTCTATAGCACGGGAGGTAAAAGCGCAGGCTTGTTGGGTGGGCATGTTTGTTGCCCTCCATTGTAGCGTGAGGGGGTGTCCAGATGAGCTGAATGGAACTGTTTGGGGAGTGCTTTTTAGCACCCACAGTGCAGGTCAGGACACCCAACCCTACTGGTAATTCCAGTAGGCTTGCTGGGAATCGATGACTACCCTCCGAACCCCTGGTTGCGCGAGATCCATGATGATGTCTGCCTCTTTTGCTACCGTCATTTCTTGGGTCCTAAGCGAGGTAAACGCAATGAGCTTGGTTCTGGATGTAGCCACAATGATGGCGTATTGCTGCCCTTGATGTTTGGAGGCGTCTGTGTAGATAACGGCATGATACCCACCGAGGTGGCTTTTAGCTCTTGAGCCCGTTCTTTTCGGTGACCCTCGTCATGTGAGGGGTTCATATTTCTAAGCAAAGGGAGCATCTTTGGTTTTAGTCGCCAAGAGTCTGGGAGTACGTCATGCGGAGTGGCATTCTGGGCTGCCCAGCAAATCTGGTGAAGCATGCGGTTACCCATCATAGTTCTGGGTCGGACCTTCTTGTTAGAAAGATGGCCTTCTATCAGCTCTTCCGCCGTGTTGTAGAGCCCCGTGCTAAGCAGCCTCTGTGTGGACGCACTCATGAGAAGAACAATGACCTGCTGGACCGCCTTTCTAATCATTATATAAAGCATCTATATGTCTGCCTTGTCCAGAAGAAGACAGGGGGTTGGCGTAAGTAGCTCTCGAGAGGACAAAAGCTTCAATGAATCGAAAGGTACCGGATTCCTTTAGGCCTCGCTTCTTGGTGGCAACTCGCCTGATCATGTGTATGATTTGATTAATGCTGTTTTTGAGGCGCTGCAAGGAGACGTCACTCTTCGTCTTAGCCTCGAGATGTAGGCCCAGGATCTTGATACTGGCCTCAGGATATTGATTCTGGGGCTTGGAGTGATGGCCTGGCCATCAAGGACTATTTGAATGTATTCCTTGGTTTGGCATGAGGGCGGACCAGAAGGAGCTGTGATTGTTTCCGTGAACACTGGAGGCCACAGGCTTTAGCACATTGGCAAACTAGAAATCAAATGCCATGCATTGGTGTGAGCTTCCTTTAATTTATGTAACTCCTAGCCCAGAAGCAAGGTGCGCACAGGGCCGCTAGGCGGGCGTGAGTGGTCGCGTGACGCTTTCACGTGGCATTCAGAGAGAACGCTGGGGGTAAACCCGTAGATGTGCTTGGTGAGTACACCCCCTGTCTTCCCATTCTTCGCGTGGGTTCGTAGCTAAATCGGGAAGACAACGGGCCCTCGCTTTGTTAGCCTATTGGTTCCAGGTTCGATTCCCGGCGGTGCCGGTAAATTCTTTTAGTTGTTCGCTGGAGTTTCTGGTGACACCAACGGTCGCGAAAGAACCCTTGGGGGGTAGAGGTAAAAAGCTTTGCTTTAAAAACGGGAAAAGGCAGCAATCTAGCCCTTTACTGTACAAAGTGTGGATGCGCGCCAATACTTTGACACGTGTACTAAGAAGATATAAGGAGCAACGCACCAGGTAAATCTTTCAGGCCCACATTATCCATTCACGAAATGACAATTCCGTGAGCATGGCGCCAATTGACTTCACAAAAAGGAGCACGATTACCTAAGTCATTGATTGTAATCTTAGCGCATGTGCGTTTTTATAGAAACAAGCCCTGGCCTTCGCAATTTTATTATTTTGTGTGTTTTATTATTTTTATTTTCGAGGGATATATTCAGCGCAGGCGAAATAAATCCTTTGTTGCTAGTCAGCGCCCAGTCTCGTGTCGCTTTCTCTGTGTCCTGTCCTAGCGCTGTTATCAAACTAAGTATGTACCAACAAGCCCGAATTAACACAGTTTTTCAGAGAGAGAGTGTGTTTTTGTGTAAGAGAGAGAGAGAGAGAGAGAGGGAGAACAGTCTTTAAAGAAACTGGCGATGTGCGCCCAGTTAGAGTGCCTGGCATGCTATTTCAGGTTAATGCGGTGACTATGATTCGTGACTATGATGAGGTGCCAATATGCGTTTGTCCCACTGCGTCTACTGCGTACCAACCTTTTCACAATAGTGTTGTGAAGTTGGAAGTGGGGCCACATTTTACATAGGCGAAATCCGTCGAGGTTTCCTAACGTCGTTATTGCACAATAACTGATATGAAGGAATGCGCGACAACACCGCTAACATTGCTCGACTATTGACAACATAACTTTTCCGTTACAATGTGGTTACATAATCTTTCGTAAGGGACGTGATAATTATCTAGAGGAAATGTGACCAAAAGCATTCACAGCACCCGTTCTTACCTATTTTCCGTATTGTATCTTCCAAGCTTATGAAGCGGGCCGTGCATACTGAACCTCAGGCTGAGGATACGTGTGACGAGTACAATTTCGGCTCCCAAGTTGCGCAGATGTATTCACTGCACTACTCCTAATTCTCAGTGGCTTGAAAGTCGTACTCCTAAAATGAATGACACAATGTATGCAGAAAATAGGGCTTCATGGAGCACTAGTCATAAACAAAGCCCACAGAATAAAAGCGTTTTACGGGTGAAACGCACATAAATGCGAGTTATCACAAATCTCTACCGAGGAGTGCTAATGCCGTCAATACAGTTCACTTCGTTTATGCCGGTAAAGCACTCTGTTGCGTGCCCAACACAAACAAAAACATAAACATATATTTTATACCCCTGTCACATGGGCACTTTCAATCGCGATTGAAGTGAATCGTGATTGAGTTTTCCAGCGCGCTCGACGCACTGTCGCAGTTACACAGCACGTTTCAATCGCGATCAAGAAGTTGCACCGGTTGCAATCGTGTACGCCACATGGCGCTAACAATGTACTCGCGGCAGGCGTCTGCTAACTTAGCGCGGTCGTAGGTATACGTAACTATGTAAATGTTAACGCAAGATTATTTGGGTCACGTTATTTGGCAAAATATGTGGCGTTAGTAGAAGTTGTCACCTTCTGTGCCATTACTGAGCGGGGACGAGAGTATTGCCAGTATTGCCGCTTTCGTTCGATCGCGCTTGGAAGCCCCAATCGCGCTTGAGAAACCAGGATTTAGTTGGAGCGGGATCGAGCTCAATCACGATTGAAACTGCCGTGTAGCAGCGCCCGATCCCGATTGAGTTCGATCCGGATCGACTCAATCGCGATTTAAAGTGCCCGTGTGACAGGATTTACATATTACAATTCAATTGTGGGTAAGACCTACTGTCGGAATTTTCTAACACGCCTTAATTTATTCCGGAACAAAAAACGTTTTTCGAAGGTCCTAAAAAGCGCATCTAGGCATAATTAAGCGGTGCGTTGCCTAACGAGGAAGAAATACATTTCGTCTTGTTGCCTAAAAACTGAAAGACAGGAAAGAAGTGGCGCTCTTCGGAATAATTCAATTTCGTACCTCCTTGGACCCTTATGAATTTACTATTCGTTACTACCTAAGAAGAGAAGTCCTCGTTCTTTAAAGACGACGGAAGGTACGTCCTTGAGTCGAATAATATCGACAAGACATCCTTACGCAAGCAGTGCTTAGAAATAAGAAATCCAGAATATCATACATATGTTTAAAAGTAGAGTCACTTTCATTATTACCTTAAGTAACGACCATGGAACTGTAAACGACACAATTAAAAATAGCTGAAAAATAAAACCAACAGCGACGGTAATCACGACACTAATGCCGGATGGTGCACTTTCCTACGTAGGGGCTGATATTCGAGCGTTACAGCAGGCACGTGCTATATACGGCATTTTTACCAAATGGTTGAATTTACTGAATCTCGTAAAGGGAACTTTATTATTAAGCAACCCCCGCAAGCACTATTTAAACATGCAGGTGGTACTAGAAATCGCGTGTCACCCAATATATACCATTTCTTAACAGTACTGTGGTACCTGTTGGATACCATTGGCATAACTCGAACCAACGCATAATTATAGCTTGCCTATTGGTCCCGGCAAAGTTACCTGGTCCAATGCAACTGGTCTGTGTGTCATTCAAATACACGTCATTATTTTTTTTTCAAAGCGACTTCTGCATAAATGGGAAAACCACCGCCTTATTGAAATTTGGAACATTCCCACTGTTAATTCCTACCAGATTGCCCTTCAAATTTCACTTTACTCGTCGTGCAACCCGAAGGAGAATGCCGTAGTTCAATGTGTCACTGGGACTGTAGCCTCTCCAAACATGCCCGAGAAAGCATATGCTCTCTCTAGGTAGACTTAACTAGTTAAACTACGTTTGTCTCACACTAGTTTTCTATGTTCGTCGGGAATTCCGTACAACTGGCGCAAAAAGGTATGGAAGCCCTGATACGCAGGAAAGATGGAAGACACCCTAATTAAGGGCTAACGGGGGCCTTCATCTTTTCAGCAGCGTTTTCTAGCCTTGTATTGGTTGTTTCACTGCTCAAAAGCTCTGTTTTTCCTTCTTCGTAATGGGGTGCTGGGCCCTCAAGCGAAGTTTTCCCCGGTGTCTTTGTCGCGCAAGCACGCGCACATAACCTGCTATTAGCCACCAGTGAACGGGTGGGCATGCTTCAGGCGCATACAGAAATTCAAGGGCCTGTACACAGGTCCTGAATAATACACACACGGTGTTGCCTGCCCGGGAGCGCCACATCACGTGCGAATGCAAATTGCTCAATTATCATTAGGCGAGAAAGTTTAAGAATGTCCCGGCTAAATGTCATCTTCGCTTGGCGATTCGGTCGGGTGCGGGTCTGTGCTGAGTGATAGCAACCCAAAGAAGACAAACATGAAAGGTAAATGATGGTCATATTACGAAGACGCGTTCAAGTTCTGCACTTGGCCACTCTTGCTTTCCAATTGTTACAACATCAGGATTTTGTAGGTGTCCTTGTAATTTTTTCTAAACAACAAAGAGGGAAAAAAGAGACTGAGTTGTTTTCTTCCAGATGGTGTTCGCTACCGGTGTTTTCGTTAGCCTCTATGCCTATTACTGTTATAATACGAGTCTTTCTTTTCGCAGTGGGGCTACCTAAGCACTTATTTTGTTCCGCCAATGTGACGCCGGCATCTCCGGATTGTCGTCTCCAAGTGTGCATTGCGTACTTACTGACATCGTGCTGCTAATGACGTGCAGTAGGGCAAAACTTCATCGCGGGCGTGCTGATTATATTAAAATCATGCGCAGTACCTCAGACTAAACGTGTTCTCGCTAGGTGTAGCTCCATTTATTCTGAAAGCAATTCATTCCCTCTCGAATTTTTAAATAACTGATTCTAGAGTATTAACGACACAACAATATTTTAGCATAGGTCTCCCTCACAAAGCGTTTGGCTGCCTTGTTTTGGTTTTGTGGCAAGTTAAATCCGCTGCTTCAACTGTGAACAAGCACTAAAAAAATATCCGTTCAGCGTAGAATGCACACTCAGCCTTTAGTACAAAAAATATTTCTTTTAATGAGATATGTTCCGCTCTCGGGATGGACTAAACGGAGGAGGACTAAACATTTATTTTAACAATGAGGTTTGTGTAGTGGAGAAGTGGTCCTCCCGTTAGTCTACGAGGCCGCAAAGATGCGCCGAATACTGCGCTCGTAGGACGAGTGCGTCTTGAAGTTTGGTAGCCGAGTTGGTCTGCGCCGACTGCCACTGTTCAAGGGGTGGGTTGTTAATGGGTTTGACGTTATGTGGGCTGGATTATGGCTGGTCTTTTGTTTTGCGAAAACCACGTGTATTAAAGACGATAGTCTTTCTTGGGCTACTTAAACTTAGAAATTTTGGTCTGTCCCTATGTCTGTTTGTCTGTCTGTCTGTCTCTCTGTATGTCTGTGACTCGATTCAGGCACCCGGCCAAAGTAATATAGATATTGTGCAATAGTCTTATATACTCACAGCCAAATGTAAACGTGTAAGCCCGGTTTGTATGTTCATACTTTTCAACTTTGTTGAACAAGAACAAGACATTACGCAAATATAAGACAGGAAATTAGTACACAAGAGATATTTACAGGGTTCCTTTCGTAAAAAATTATGGATGCTTGGTTTTTCTATAGAAAATGATATTCTACATCTACTGCAGAAAACCGCCGCCTGCTGTTGCCCGACCCACCTCCTGGCGGCCATTAAAAAATTACGCAGCAACAGGAACAAAAGGTTCCACTAGCTAGGTTACACGTTCAGCTTGGAACGCACGTGGATCTGGCCACGCGGTTCTATAAACCTTGAAGACAGCCGCCTCGATTTACGCGCGTCTCCGCCATACTGCAGCGCTGAAATCGAGGAACCCGGCGTGTAGCAGTGGAGCGCGGTAAATTCAATTCGCGTTGAGCAAACCATTAGTTTGTACACCTTGGGATGAGCGCGACGGTACAGGATCAACATGAGAGGTGAGCGGGAAAGCAAAGGGGGGCATTTCCATGGCAAATGTCTACAAAGGCTATCGTCTTTTGACGACATTTGCAACGAAAGGAGCAGATAAGCGGCCAATGGTTTGCGCAGAGAGTGTTTGGCCTTGTCATTATTCCTTCTGAATTCTCTACGTACAATGTCGATCAGAAAGCTTCGCAATGGAAAGTACTCGAAGTATATTGGCGAAGAAATTCTTGCAGCCATTGATGCACTGAATATTATGGAGTGTTGTCCTTCGCTCTTCAACAGAAGTCGCTCCAATTACCGTATTCATGTTCTGTTTTCCGGGCCTTGGGGTTTGTGAAAGACACTTTTTTACGATTCACAAATTCCAACGGCTTAAAAGAGCTAAATAGTTCGACACGAATTGGTACTGCCGATGTTGTTTAAGAGCCTCCATGGGGCTGACTCCATTTTCGGGAAATACAAATCGAACAAATTGAATCTACAGATGTTTAGGCTCCCCCTCGCAACTCTTACGATGACTACAATGCATCACTTACCAAAAGCCCTGGACCTCAAATGAATGAAGAATCAGTGTAGACAAAGTGGGAATATACATAAATGGAAAAGGCTCACGCCGTCCGAATGCTTGCGCGCGCGGAAAAAAAAGAAAATGTTATCCCGCTCAAGAGTTAGAATTTGCGCCATTGCATCACGATAAAAAAAAAATGTGCCTACTAGGCACCAATATTTAGGGGCAGCTGAAACGCCGCTGAACACGTCTCGTAAAAGAACGTTAAACGCAACTCATACTGAAGAGCTTTTACCGGTTAACGAAGGAACGTGCTCCTGTTTACCAAGGCTTGGTAAGAGGCTTGCCACCCGGAATGACCCGGCAGTTCCGCGTTATAATCTTTGCGTTTATCACCGCTCAGCAAGCAGGCCGAAGTGGAATAACCAATAACAAAGAAGGAAAAGTTTCGGTGGCAGCAAACAAAATCCAATGTAAAAGCGACCCAACCGAGGTGTTCGGAAAAAAAGAATTCCGCCGCGGGCCTGCCCAGCTTACGTTGAGTGATCTCAGCCGGGGAGAAGAAAAAGACTCCCATCGGCGTAAGAAGCTCACGAACTTGCAAATCGTTCGTATCCGAGAACCAGAGGGTCCGTTTATTTGTGGGCTTCCTTAAGCCGAGCCCATCATTCGAGGCCCGCAGTACTTGGGTGTTTGGGTAAAAAAGGAGGCGGGGCGACGCAGAAATAAAGCGGGCATACAGGAGATGGGCACCATCTATTTGTATCTTCTTTCATTTTGTGGAGCTTTTTAGATAAGCAAAAATTTCGTCTTACAGAATGCATTGCTCCAAGAACGCCAGTGGTACGAAAATACTGCGTCGCACAGAAGGTACAAATTTAACCCGCACGATGTAAAGTAGCAGGATAAAACACAAATTAAAGTCAAGCAAAAGACGCCAAAACATATTAAGAAGGTCATGCGTCCTATTTGAAGATGGCAGAAATTGTCATCTTCTCTCCTTGGGGATCGGACGCCCTCGAGCTTCAACGCCCGAAAGTGTCACCCCCACCCGGGGGTAGGCATGAGTAGGTGACGGTAGCCGAGTGGCCGGCTGACACGACGTGAGGCCGCGTCGCGTTTGCAGGACAAATAAAGATGTTTTCTCTCTCTCTCTCTCCTTGGGGATGGCAAAAATATCTAGACGAACGGGGAATCTGAGCCTTTACCACACCGGCTATGGTGAAGCATGAGAAAACTAATTTAAAGTAGCGTAAACGCATGAGCATATGTTCATCACTGCGATGTAATGCAATGCGACGATGGATTTTTAATACAAGTGTTTACTACTGTCATGAGTCAAGGACAATCCCCGCAACGACGCAAAAGGAGAAGGAAGGAAGAAGAGGAAGAGGGATGGAGACAGGTGCGGTGGGAGGAGACCAGGCTCTGGAATAGCCAAGCCAAGGGTGACGCGACACGCGGAACCGACGTCGCTACACAAGCCTGGGCGGGAGCGGGCCGACGAGGCATCGGCTTCGGCCTCCGGACGTTCCGCCAACCCACGTCTTCGCGGCTCCAGCAGCGACAGGCGCACCTCCTCGGTCAGCGGCATTTAACCGTCGTCCTGTGCTACAACGGCCCTGGTAACGGCAAGGTCCTCCGGAATCCCAGCATCACTACGCTACTCGGCCAACATCGCGACAACGGCACTCGGGTACCAGCTCTTCGCGGCGCCCGGGGATTTCCTCACGTCAACACGCGTGGTCTTCGTAAGCCTCACCTGTAAAGCCATATCTTGCAAGGACAGTGTTTAGTTTCTCAGGCAGAAGTGTCTTAGGAGAGTTTTGTAGTTCGTTCGCGGGTGTGTTTTTCTTTGCTCTCTTTCATTTGTTTCCTTTCTGATAAATGCCTTTTCTGAAGCCTCCGCCCGTTTCCTTCTTCTCTACGGGGCAGGACGCGTGACAACTACAGATAACATCAGCTTTAAGAAAAGCAAGCCCACACGTTAATAACCAGAACAAATAGCGCTTTAACTGTATTTCTTCCGAGGTAAGTTAAAACAACCTGCTCTTCAACTACATATTACTACGAACAAACCTATTATCAAGCCTTACTTCCTGCGTTACCAGAACTAAAAATCGAGAGAGAGTGGCATGGTTGGTGTACTATAAAACGGTTATTATAAACACAATAAAATCTGGAAATAGACGCGGGAAGCAAACACAAGGGGTGGCTGTCTCTTGTTTCTACTTCCCGTTTCCTGAGCTGTTTTTTCAAGTTTGGTACCACGCATTAAGCACGAAGTAACCGCTGCATAGCAAGTCATAGCTAACGAGGAACAAGGTAGAATATTTTTCTTTTGTATATATTGATCTTGTTGTAATCAAAACGTGCTTTAGTTCTGCATCATCTGCCTCACTTTCAAGTATGAAACTTCCAATATTTTGTTCTAACTTGGGACCAGAAATGAGCAAGAAATGAGCAAAGCGAACATAGTGCCAGTGTTCTTTTTTTTAAAGACAGAATAAAACTGAAAACGCACCGAAATGAGCAAAGCGAACATAGTGCCAGTGTTCTTTTTTTTAAAGACAGAATAAAACTGAAAACGCACCGGCGCATGCTCTTCTGCCAGCCGTTCAAGCTGTGTGGTGCCTTTGATCTGCCTTTTAGAAAGCACCAATCGGCGATTTCATGTTGTCGGAGTTCAGAATTGTGTCAACGCACCGATAGGGAATCCGCAACCCGACTCTTTATAGGGGGAAAATCGAGCACACCTAAGCGCTGTACCGCTAAGAGTATGTAACAATTGTTTTTAGTTTCAAGAAAACTCGGGACAACGTTTACGGTGCATAGTTTCCGGCGGAACCTTTTAGAAACTTCTTATGGCCCATTTCCTAAAGTACGCGAATACGTCTATATGCCCCGAGACGATCTCCGCGCAAAACGCAACGTAAAAATTTAACTCGTGACGGCGGCATGAATACATGAGCCGTGAAGTAAACTACAAAAATACAACTTACCCGGCTCAGTGGCATGGTGTGGTCACGAGGATGGCGCAATAGAGACGAAATATTTCTTAGAGCTTGATAACCGCTTTCAGAGAGGAAGAGGTTTGGTGGCATTAAGGTTGGTTAATTTTTGCGTAGTGTTTAGGTGATTTCGTGACGACGTCCCCGGCACCGTTTTCGCATCTACGTCTTCCGGGCTTTGCGCGTGGCTCTTATTTTGTTCGTGAGACCAGAACTGAGCTATATGCCCAAATTTGACGACAGAGGGTCGCGGTGACAGACTGATCTTGCAGCTTGTCGCTGTGGCACGTCGCGTCGCTAGCGAACATCGTTCCCTGTGGTTATGCTGGCAACAGTCGAAGTTTCTCTAGTTTAACGGCAAATTTTAGTAACGGACGGTCGCGGCGAAAACCACCTCTGGTCGCTTGTCGCTATTCCAAGTCATGTCGCTAACAAAACTCACTCCTAGGGGTTTCCCTTTACTCCGGATCTCCGTAAGCAAATGTAATATTTTCGAATTCCCATATTTCGGTATACGCAGAGCGCCTAAAGAGGGTCGGTTGCCGGAGTGAAATCGGAGGGCAAGGAATATAAACATGCTGCTGAACGATGATACTCAGAATAGACGGACGGTAAAAAGAATGTAGACCTCTCAGCTCATTTCTCCCAAAAAGTATAGCAAAGTGCTAGGTGGGCGTAAAAGTAATACAATAGAATAGCAGATAGTACGGGATAACACGGTTGCCGCGGCTGAAAACTAGCTGGTCCCATTAAATTCTCGGAGAAAAAGATTTTTCATGGTGGAGCTGAACACCCCCTAAGAATTCTAAGTGTTTATGCAACACCGTCTTGGAGTAAACTAGCAGAAAAAGTTTAAAAACTACTTGCTAAAATACCAGAATTTTCTTGAAATCTGCCTTGCCTGATTTATAAATATTCCTACCTGATTCGGGCGCTGTTATAAATATCTTAGTCGCTGTAATTCAGTCTGTGCCACCATGTGACTTGATGAATGTCAACTGTTCAATCAGAGGGTTAATACAACGAGAAAACAGGTTTTAAATTAGATATGTCAAGTGACCACGCACCAAGCAAACTACGCAACATGAAGATTTCTTGGGTGTGCTGTTTTTAGCATCCATTATTGCTCTCTAAGTTTAGTGTCGTACCTGAACCATGCTTTCCATTGAAGAAAGTGTGTTACAATATTTTTTGCTTTGTTTGAACAAGAATGAGCGGAAGAGTTTGTGAGTCGTGGGCGTTACAGTTCGCAACTTGTTTAAAAACAATTTATATAAAAGATTTGAAGGTCCTTTACATACAATCTACAATTTACTGCAGCTATATAGGGTAATCAAATAAAATGTGCTTCGGTATGCACGGAAGTTTATTAGATGGCTCATTTTTATTTTGAAAGTTCTCTTTTATATCTATACCACGGCACAAATTTGCGGTCCCTGCGTTTGGGATGGTTCCATTGGACATAATGAATACATGCCGAATGCCAGGCGATATGTAAGGAGGGAAGCAGGGGTGAGGTGAAGTATACGTGCGGGATCATAGACCGGAATGTAATTAGGACGGTCATTCGCGAAATGGCCGTGACTGCCGCTGTGTAAATGTAACGGCTGACGTTGCAGCGAACTTATCAAAACGTTTCATTCGTTTGGTTTAAAATCTTAATGCGTTTAAAAGCTTAAAAGCTTAATAAGGAATCTTACGTCTACAGGGTTTTTGTATGTCAAAGAGAGAAAAAATTAATACCCGAACAAATTGTCACCGAAACCTTTTTTTTAATGACGGCCAAGAAGAGGCATTTCCACAAAATTTTAAGTGCATATGAGACAAAAAAAATATCATGTTGAATTTTGAGCTAAATAACTGTCTGAGAATGAACAGCAGAAGGAGAGTCAATGAAATGTCCGCATTTTTGAAGATCTGGATGTACTAAATTAGCGTAAATTTGTAATGCTTTGACAAAGAAACGTTTGGTTGTTTCTTGTGACACAAAAAATTGTCTTTGTTCATCAAATGGAAGTTTCGTACATAATTTTTTTATCGTGCATTTGTATGCTGCAATGAGGAATGGCAAATCAGACTTTACGGTCCGAATGCTACCGACAGGGGAAAAACTAATGAACACGATCCAAGTGCAGCCAAAGCAGCAAGCAAACAAACCTCTCACCAAAATATATTGGCTCCCGTAGTTCAGAATACGCCACTGGTTTCTATTCAATAACGGAACTTTTCACATACTACGCAGTAAGTGCTCCAATGGTGGCTATATTCCGGTGGTATAAGGACTATTTGGTGATTCAAGTTCGAGTAACCTTACACATAGTGGTCAGCCACAGTAGTCACGCCCTCAAAATTTAACAATAGGTGGCAACGAAAATGTCCTGCACCAAAAAACCGTAAGCCTTTACCGGCCTCCAAATATTTACTTGAAAAATTCAGTTTTAGTAAGCTTCAGCGTTAGTCTTAATAACTCACCTTACGTTTGGTCGACGCGTTGTCACGATCCCCCGTTACCCTCTCTTGTCATCTCGTTTTTTGTGATTTCCCTAATAAAAAGGTACTTTCGTTGTAAAATGGTGCCCTTTAAACTGAGGAACTTGTTTTGCCTGTTAAAACGCTGTTATAACCTGATTCACCGGCTTAGGTAGGAGGTAGTGGTACAAAGTTACGAATCGGGAAAAAAATAGGTTTATGTCTGTGGCGGGCGCTTTTGATCTTTCTACAGAAGCGGAAAAGAAGCACAACCGCACGGTGGAGATTTTGTTCAAAAAAGCCAAATTCTTTTCATTGACTTATTGTCAGTTCACTGTACGGAAGAAAATCGTTGGAAAGTACAAATGAGGGGCTTGCGAATTTAACCAGATAACTGGCCGACACTCTTGAAAAAGTTTTGAAACGACCGCCGTACGGTGCGTGGTTGAGCACCTGCTAAAACAGGGTTTTCCTTGCACATAAGGGGAAAACTGAGAATATGGTGCTGCGTGCTAAATTTAGGGTTTAACATGGGGCGTCAAACTCGGGGCTCTCAAGAAATTGTAAAACGGCGAGTGTTCTGCCTAAAAGCCAATTACGTATGTTTGTGATAATGTAATCTACTTTGTGCGGTTATGTTCTCTCGGAAACGTTTGGTAGCGTCAGAAAGCTGCGTTTATGGTTAAGTTAATTTCCAAAAATAAAAACCATTTTAATGCTTCAGGCGCTGCCTGTATATTTTAACGGTATATATTCCAAGTTGGACTGCCCTTGCCTTGTAACCTCTCTTTAATTGCGAGTGCCAAGCAGACAACTGCGCCCGCATGGCTGCGTTGATGTTGACAGATCACTGCGCCTGGCACCAGCTAGCCAACGACAACATGCTCTTAACAGTCTGTTTGTTATTTTATATTGCCATTGTTTGCGATGTCATGGTTTATTTTAAAGGCTCTTTGAAAAATATGCAATTTCAAATGGGCATGTTGTGGAGAGGGCGCACAGGCACCTTCCTCTCCGTTGTTGTGTTTCTGGACAAAAGCACCACGTTGCGTTTACTTTTGTGTGTTAATTAGTGCATACTCTACAGACGATTTCCCAGCTCGTGTTATTCATAAAATTTTCTGCCTTCTCTTATGATTGCCTCTTTTTTATATACGTACATTTTTATTGTTCCCCATTCTTTATTTCCATTCCTACATGTCGTCTTTTGTATGGCTTATTTTTGTGTATCCAGTGCCCCACCTGAGAAGGCCCTGAGGAGTTGGTGAGAACTTCAAAAAAATTAATAAATAAAATTTCAGGGTGCTGGGTTAGTAACCTCCGATAGGTGTGCTTTTTCAACTCACAGCATTGGTGTGCACGCTCGAATGTAATCTATTTTTTATTTATTTATTTATTTTTATTTAGAATGTTATCTAGAAACTTTGGCTACGCTTTACGAGAGAGTGAGTGAGTGAGTGAGTGAGTGAGTGAGTGAGTGAGTGAGTGAGTGAGTGAGTGAGTGAGTGAGTGAGTGAGTGAGTGAGTGAGTGACTGGGTAAGTGAGTGAGTGAGTGAAGGAGGAAGTCAATCGGTGGATTGTTAGTTCCTGGAATTCCCTCGTTTACTGAGGCAGCCCACCCTCACCAGAACTCGGTGCTCGGTGCTACGAATTGGGTTTAAGATTTCGTATTAGCTTGAAAACTTGGCTTACTGTGGATGCCTCTTATTTTTACCAACGGTAGTAATTTTTAGTGCGATAAATTGTTTACACTACGTCGCAAACACCGGGTGCAGCAATTCCAATTTGAAATTATTTCCAGAGAACTTATAATCCGTTGAAAAAAACAGGCGCTAATGATTTGAAGGGCAATGGTGGCATCCAGAACACATAAAACAATCTTATACCAAACAAGGAAAATTGATTGCGCACATCTCATAATTACTAATTGGACGTAGAACTGCATTCACGCAGGATACTGCACAATAGGGAGTGCCTGGTTCGTGTATTTATTGCGAACAAACAACCTAGCAGTCAAACAAGCTATATCAGTTCCCACTCCAACCAGCTCTCGACGTTTGGGTACAGCTCCAACAAAGGTCTTGTGATGGAAAAAGGGGAATGGACTAACACGATAGCCTCCCATGCTGGTGTCATTGAGCCACGAGCAATGAAGCTCCGAGCTGGACACTCCCTTCAGGATGTTGGGACACACCCACATAGAGGAAGACGGTAAGATCGATAAAGAGGCAGTACGCAAGCTTGAAAGTCACGCACCAAGCGCGAAATCTACGCCAGCCGAGGCGACCGAGCGAAACCACCCATGGCGAGCTCGGCTCTCCTATTTCCCTTTCCAGTGAGCCAACCACGTTTGTTAGAACTTTCGATGACGACGAGGACGTCGCAAGCAGTGAGCGCAACAGACCCATAGCGATGAGGAAGAAGACGACTAGGCGAGGCATCAAGATGGCTGCTCACAGTACCGTTCTATGTAAATAGTGTAAATATATCTGCTTTTTATCGACGACGGCCTCCTCCCTCTCCTCCCTGGACGTCTTCCACATGGTGCCGAAACCCGGGACGTCAAGCGACACGACGAGGTGAGCCATGGAGCGGGATTCAATTCTTCGACCGCATTGCTCACCCCGAAAGGAGGAGGAGGCGTCGAAGCAGGTGAACCGTCTTCTACTTGCCCAGAAAAGTCTTCTTGAATTTAATGAGAACATTATCGCTGCAGTTACGCCCACATTAGAGGAAACCAAAGACGTCGGGGCCGCTGTTTCGATTGCCAGGCTCCAGCACAGTGCCGGCAGACTTGCTGCAATCAGCGAGAAGCTGGAAGCCCTTGCATGCGGAACACGAATCGACGGCCAACAGGACGATGCCTTAGAGTCCGTTAAAGAAGCGTATAGAATTATTCGCTACCTCGAAAAGAGACTTCATGGACGAAAAGGACATGCCCCTCAGAACCCACAGCTCGTAAAAGAAGAAAGAGGGCAACCGCTACGAAAATATGAGTCGAGTAATACAAGCGGGAGAAAAGAGCCTGGGGAGGAGAACGGAACTTGCGTGAAGCACACGACTTCAACGAAATCGATGGAGGTTCCAGTAATAGGTCATCAAACCCAAGCATCTTCAAGCTTGGCTACATCCCCTGGTCCAACGACGACATACGCCTCTATGAATAACCACTCGGCTGAGACGGCACTTGGGATACGCCAGATGAATGTGCCTCCCTCGATCGGAACAAAAGACGCCATGATACTGGGAACACCGCCCCAGAAGCGGAACGTAATCCAGCAAGCATCGCCGCAATCCATGTCGACAGCATTCGCACTGGAACAGAATATCGTGAATGACGGTCCGGACTCCGACGAGGTTACCGCCAAAGCTTACGCACCAGGAGTGCTTCAGAGCTCCCCTGGGGTCGCAAGGTACGTTGTAGACAGTATGAAGAAGGACAATCACCAGAGAGAACTTGCCAACCTAGACGCAGGGGGACCTCCGACAGAGGTAGAGATAACTACAGAAGTCGAAACACAGTTGTTGCTAAAAGACAAACGGGCCGACCCTTCGTACATGTGTGGCTGCGACGGGAGCGCGTACAGTGCCGGACCTACGGCCATGACAAGAAAAGTGCACCAGCTTCATCCGCACGAGGGCACGGCCACAAAAGGCAAACTGCTTGAACGCAGCCCTTGTAAAACCACGGACCCCTCGACGATCGTTCACCTTCCCGTCGGCTTGAGGGACGACGCGAAAGACCGCTCACCCACTTCTGGAAAGAGGCTAGATAAAAAGGCTGCCGTCGGCATGGGGACACCTATGATTATGAAGGCTAACAGATGTGTTCGGAAATCGGAGAAACCGCGAGAATGTGGTACTGGGAAGGTGCACACTGAAAAAGGCATAAACGTTCCCGGTTTCAACTGGGCCATCGGCTACAAAGGTCATACGCCAGTGAAACAACTACAGTTGAAGTCTCTGCGCACTCTGAGCTACGCAAAACGTCGTGCCTGTGTCATCATGGAGAAACCCAGACCGAAAGTCAGGAGAAAGGCGAAGTCTCGAAGGAAGAGAAGGCCGAAAATCAGAAAAAAGTATAAATTCGCAGACCGGCTAGATACAAGCGACATACTGACCAAATATCTTCGCCCCAGGACTCGGTTACTCAACATTAACGTTTGTTGACAGTAGCTGCAAGACTTTGCTGCATGTCGCTTACAGGAACTCTTGTGGGGCGGGAGAGTGTTAGAACTTTCGATGACGACGAGGACGTCGCAAGCAGTGAGCGCAACAGACCCATAGCGATGAGGAAGAAGACGACTAGGCGAGGCATCAAGATGGCTGCTCACAGTACCGTTCTATGTAAATAGTGTAAATATATCTGCTTTTTATCGACGACGGCCTCCTCCCTCGCCTCCCTGGACGTCTTCCACAACGTTAGCTCAAAAAACAAATCGCCCCCCCTCAGAGGTGACGCCGCGTTGGCCTTCCTTTCTCCTACCACGCGGCAATTGCCAGCTTGCTTCGCCTTGCGGGCTCGCACGCGTAAAACACCCACACAATAAAACGCGCTCGAACACAATTTGAAAACGACGCGTCGACGTTTTGCCCGGCCGACGTCTGGCGTAAGCGCTTTTGAAGAGAGCCAACGCGAATGGCCCTTAACGTAAATTCGCAGGCAGTCTTTCCCTATACATCACTTTGTTCCATGGTGCTTCCCGGAAGAGAGCAAAATTTCCTCTTTCCCAATTTAGAGCGTGACTTCCAACTTCCCCCTTGTATCCACCGGTGCCATAGTCCCGGCTCCTTGAATTACGGCCTGTCCGGTTCTAACCACATATAGCTGTTTTTCGATGAGTGTCGTGCCGTCGCTCTGTGCGGAGCGATCTTTAACAATGGCTGGTGACGAATCGATTTTAATAAACGACACTTCGCGCTTCCTCCTTATTCGACCAACCGACTCGGTGACCCTAAACTTAGTAGCTCCTTTCGAGCTGGGATAAATGCCAACGGAAGCCGTTTCCTTTATTGGAAAGCGTAGTTTCAATCATTCCGTTCGGGACTCTCGGCGACACTTGCCTCCTGTTACCCAGCCAGGGGTAGCCTCATGTTCGAATTGACTATGCAGTCAGTACCAAAAAAAAAAAAAAAAACTTACGCGCATGCGTGGTGGTGTACGTGAGTACTTCGGTTGTAGTGGTTGGTTGGAAGAGGGGACAGTACGGTACCGGTACCGGTACCGGTACACTCCTTGATCTCACGGTACCGGTACACTCCTTGATCACGTGTTATCCAACATGGCGTCACCACCCTGCGTGGGGGTTGTTGACACCGATATCACCGATCATTTTCCTATTTTCCTCACATTCGAAAACATAACCCACACACGTAATATTAGCTATTCTACATCTGTATTTAGTTCCGATTCCTTTGTTGAGGCTATCAGTACAACTGATTGGGTGCCTGTTATGCCTATGTCTGACCCAGTTGCAGCCTTGCGAGCATTTTGCTCCTCATTTTTACTCGCCGTGTCGACTAACACGTGTACTGTTCAATGTAAAAAGAAATACAAGTATCCGCACAACCCATGGATGACAAATGGTCTTCTAATAAGTTTAAGGAAGAAAGAAAACATGTATAAAAAAAAGAATCGTCAGCCCTTTAATATGTGTCTGGCTAAACGATACAAGTCCTACTGCAATCTATTAAATACCTTGCTCAAGCAAGCGAAAAAAAGGTACTACGAAAAAGAATTCGACAAGAATAGGACTAACCCCAAAAGGCAGTGGCAGCTGCTCAACTCCTTCCTTAACAAGTCTTCTGCTAATGTCCCTCTAACCAAAATCGACTACAATGGATCCACCCTCTCCGAGCCCAAGGAAATTGCGAATGCTTTCTCGGAATACTTTTCTTCCGTCTATACTAACCACCGCCCCCATGCGCAGTCGTATACTTCTCTGGGACGTACCATGCAGTCATCCTTTCTTTTCCCAACAACACCACAGGAAGTCTTTTCCACCATTGCTAATCTTAAAAATACAGGGCATGGGTTAGATTACATTTGTGTAAGGCATTTAAAACGGGTTGCACATTTAGTTTCCGACAAGCTCTGTCATATTATCAACCTTATGTTTAAACAGGGTTTATTTCCTTCATTCTTAAAAAAGCTAAATTCCAGTTTTTAAAAAAGGCGATAAACAAACAGTTACGAACTACCGTCCTATTTCAATTCTTTCCTGCCTTAGCAAACTAGTCGAAAAATTGTTTGTTAAACGTCTGAATGGCTATTTATTTAAATTTAAGTTGCTTAAAGACAGCCAATTTGGTTTCCGTCCAGGTAGGTCAACCAATCTAGCTTTGCTGTCTCTAACTGATTACATAAAGAAAAGTATCGATTCAGGAAATTTAGTGGGTTCGGTTTTTTTAGATCTCACAAAAGCCTTTCATACAGTAAATCACCAAGTCTTATTGCATAAACTTCAGTCCTATGGTATAACTGGCCCTGCGCTTACATTATTAAAAAATTACCTACTTGACCGACAGTACACAGTACACGCCGCAAATACCTTCTCTGCAATAAAATATGTTAACCAAGGAGTACCGCAGGGCTCAGTATTGGGTCCTTTGCTATTTATTTTATATATGAATGATCTTCCTGATGTTCTTAGCTCTTCTGACTGTGGTCAGTGTATTTTATACGCAGATGACACAACGATATCTTCATCTGATAAAAACATTGGTGCTCTTATCTCAAAGTTAAATCTAGCATTAAGTGCCCTTATGAATTGGTGCAGCAGTAATCACTTAGTTATAAACCCCACAAAAACTAAATTTATGGTGTTTAAAAGTGCTCAGAGGTCATTATCTAGCATTCCCGTAATACAACTTGGTATTCATTCCATTTCTGCTTGTTCTGATGTTGTCTTTCTTGGCATACATCTTGACCCATGCCTTACCTTTTGCAGTAACTTTAACATCTTAAGCAGAAGACGGCGTTTGGTATCCGCGCATTAATCAAAGCTGGCCCTTTCTTTTCCCGTGAAGCTCTACTGGCGCTGTATTTTGCGTTCATTCATAGTCATATTACTTACGGTATAGTCTCATGGGGCAGCACTTATGCTTGTCACTTATCATCAATACAGCACATTCAAAATCAGTCAATACGCA
Source organism: Haemaphysalis longicornis (assembly GCA_013339765.2). Lineage (NCBI taxonomy): Eukaryota > Metazoa > Arthropoda > Arachnida > Ixodida > Ixodidae > Haemaphysalis > Haemaphysalis longicornis. The sequence goes on from CM023452.1 coordinate 191,204,404, forward strand.
TTGTCACTTCTAGTTCTTCCCAATCGAACGCCTACACATTACTACGCTCTTACAATATCTTGCCGGTAAATTTTTTGTTCCGGTTGAATCGCGTGACTTTATTCCACAAATTGCTTCATAATCAACTGGCATTCCCATTTATTGCATCTGATTTTTTGCAGAATAATAATGTGACCAGGTTTGCGGCTAATAAAAATTTCCTGTTACCCCCCGCTCATACTAATTATGGGAAAAAAAACTTCCGCTTTCAGTGCGATATCCTTTTGGAATGCGTTACCTTCTAGTATTAAGGGTTGCACTTCATTTCCTTTGTTCAAAACGTCTGTCAAAAAACATTTTCTCGAATAACCTTACTTGTGATCATTTACCTGTTTGACTTGTTTGTTCTTCGATTCCTTTTATACCATGTTGCGTGTTTTTGGCTTGATTTCTGATGTAAAAGTGTATTTTCATGTCCGTATTTTTAAGAATTTTCAGTTGCTCTGTATAAATTTTACCGTTATTTTGTATCGACGAACCGAGGGTCCCACTAAAGTCTTTGGCTCTGGGACCCTCGTCTGTATATGCTAGATTTTGTAACAACTTATTTTTGGAAAAATAATAATAATAAAACGGCAAGCAGCGGAGGGAAAAGGTCGGGGGCGGGAAGACGAGCCTAATGTAAATAATGTGGGCGTTTCTGAATAAACCATGTAAACGGCGTTCTGATGTATAAATGTAGTGTTTATTGTTAGGCAAAAACACATTATTTTCCCTTTCTTGAAATATTTTGAAAATATTCGCGCTCAACGCTGCATTTTTAGTCGACACGACTAGGCGCCCGGAGCCTGTGCCTGTTTCTCTGCTGAGTAAGTGTCGTTATAAATAACAGAGGTCGTCATGCGAGAATACTTATATGTCTATGGGGTTTCGCATTTGTAAAAAAAAAGTCTTCCTAGCAATCATTGTGTGTATAGAAGAGCAGCCCACTTTGAGTCTCCGCATAAGCGCGGTTCTGGAGGCTCTTTTTCAAGGCTGAGATTTGCATTTTGGGTATTTATCACAAAAATAACTTCGTAATGTGTGCATTAATGTGGAAATTTGACAACATCTCGACTGTAGGACAGTTATTTACCAGAGTGTTAAAGAACGGCCTCGCAATTCCTAACGTGGATCATGAAAATGGCTTAGGGCATAAAACCTACACTTTTAGTCGCGTCCTGGATGGCGTCCTATTTATATGCTGTGGGCAGTCTCAATACCGTGATATAAGAAGCCCCGACACACTTCTTTTCCGTGACAAAACCTCAGGTGGTTGCATCATGCTTATATGCTGCTCCAATGGCCCGTGTCACGGCTATAAACTACCAGGCAGCCTGAAACCACGATTAAAATAAAAAAAGGGGGGGGGGCAATCGTGAAGCTCCGAGCAATACGTTGGCTTGCGGCGCCTGCGCGTATTCCTCCTCACACAATCGCCCGCGAGCTTCTTTTGCGGTGGCCGACGACGCGCGCCCGACGACGCGTCGGAAGCCGAAAAACATTCACAAATATCTCGGGCGCACATGCGCCGTAGGAGCTGAAAAAAGTTCGGGCGCGGTCAGTTGTGCTATGGTTATTTGTCTCTATCGCGCACTTGCGAGGAATTTGATCGCGGAGCAAGTTGGGGGCCCGCGCTTTAAGTCTCGCTCTATGTAGTTCATGTTAGTTCCAAGCGTTCACACTTTCTTGACCACATTCGCTTCCGCTGACATCAAATGTGTGCTGCTAGGTCGGTGTAACAGTGGAAACAACAGCAAGTGCGATGGGTTTATTAGGGCCACCGGTCACGCAAGCGAAGCAGCGGTGGCATGTCAATCCGGCTGGTGTGTGTATTGCGGGCATAGCCCGGTTGTACACAAAAGTATAGGTAAGTCCCTGGATTTCTTCTTCTTTTTTATTTTCGAGGGGTGGGGGGTGTAGACTGTATGAATTAGTGTTGGTAGACAACTGGTAAGGGCCATGAAATTATGCCTTTTTGGTCGGCGTAAGAAGCCCGCGCCAAAATCGCTTTCCAATACCCGGGGCCGTAAGGTAAACTTGACGTGCTTTATAGAGAAGATTCGGTTTCCGTGTGGGGCGGCCGCTTTGGGATTCAGGCGAAAAATGAAAACGCTTGCACATGTGAGGTACTTCCGTGGCCGTAATGAGTACCGTGTTTTCATAAAAATTTGCATTTTCCCACGCGTTTCATGGTCCAGGTAAAGGCACATAAAACGCAGTTTGAGTTTTGTATTTTTCAACGTTCTATGGCCACTGCTTGTCATTTTCGGTAGGCGTAGCGAAACGTTATGTGACGTTTTTTCGTAACTAGGTTTTCGTGTAGTCGTTTCGGCTAGTGACTTTTCTGGCGCGTTGAGTAGCCTTGATTCTGTGGCGATTTGTAAACTTCATAACTTCATTACGGTGCGTTTAAGTGGTAAAGTTTTCACATGAGGCAACCTTCATGTGTAACACCAGCCCCATTTTGTTGTGTTCGCCACAGCTGTCATCTGTCTTGAGTGTCAACTCGCGGTTTGCTGAAACATCATAGCATTGGCAGGGCAAACGCGGGGTGTCGCCGGCATGGAGGTTGCTCGAAGCGGTGGCTTCAAATGTTTTTAAAGATGCGCTGGCTGTTGCTCGGTGCGCGCAGTTTACCTATGCTTTAGGAAAAGATATTGCTTGCAATCTTTTTTTCATCTTTAATAAAATGTTTTGCACCATGTTATTGATGGAAATTGTTTCATAAAAAGAAACTAGGGCACATTACCCTCCGCTTGTAACAGTGAACAGAGTTTCTTTTCGCCGTGCATTTGATGTGTCTCCGTCAAATAAAATTCTGGTAACGTTTTCTCGCACGCCTTTGCACTGAAAAAGCGTTCGGCCTCCCTATTTATATGAAGAAAACGTCCTCTTGGAGGGTGTTTGAATGTACAAGCACTACGAAAGAAATAATTTCCTGAACTACAGCGATGTACTTACCTGATTTATGATATTTTCAGGTATCTGCAAACGGGTTGGTGATACTTCTGCTGAGCTCAGGCTATACTGTTTTACCGCAAATAAATAATGCAACCTTTTTGTACCTGGTCACTTATTCACCTGCCGTTTCCTTTCTTCACGCAGTGCAAACACGACAGATTGCTACCCGTGACTCAAAGTTTTTGAAATGTTTACAACGCTGTTTCAATTCCAGTGCGACAAAATTCCAGAAGCAGCAGCTCCGGGGCCAAAGATTGCTTGGGGCGATTCTACAAAGGCCATCTACATAATTGGAAGTGGTGTACCTGGACCATAATGGAAGCCCGAAGAATGTACTTTTTCTTTGTTTGGTAATATATTACATTAAGGACATAAGATACCCGCCAGCTTTAGGCCAAACTGTGGGCGTTATACTAACAGTAGCCTGCAAAAGATACGAGTGTCCTGCCTGTTTTGTAAGCAGCAAGCTGCTGAAAATTTCATAAATGAAAACAATAATTTTATATTCACACGTCGTTTTTTTCTCTTCTAAAAAAAAAACTTTCATTTGTATGTTCCATAAAGGTAATCTGCTAATATTTGTATTTGTTATTTCAGTATAAGTATTTTGTGTTCAGATTTGTATTTTGGATATCAAATAAAAACGAAAACATCGTTCCTTGGACATGGTGTCATTTATGTTATTTTCATCTCACACTCGCGCATGCTCATGAATTCGAGAATGACAAAATCCTTAACATTTACCTACGCAACTCAGTTCTCTGTTCGTGTGTCAAGCTTGTATGAGTAGACTATCACTTCAATATCCGGATAGGATTAAGGTATACAGATACTTGCTTTACAGCTTTACTTGGAACATGGCATTATGAATAAACGAAGTTTTTTTTATTTCGTCGTATGTGCATTAAGGCCTGATAAATCAGGTGGTAAAAAAATGTGACACTATAAAGGTAGAACCTCATGGCATAAAAACCGAGGTCATGCAGATGTTTCTGAAGGGCACAAATTAAAAATGTTTAAGGTTAATTCCAGCCATTGCAACCCATTTATTTATGGCATTGTTTTATATGATCGAAACTTTCCATGTACATGGGTGCGTTCATGCCCACGTGGAAAATGCTGAATGGCGACCTTGCGCTTCCACGTACAGTAATAACTCTCTAATGGAAGCCCGAATGAAACGAGGCCACTTAAAACGAGGCCACTTAAAAAAAATGCATAGATTCAGAGAAATTTCTACTAATGCGCACCATTCTTGTGCCGCTTCTCTTAAGTGTGAGTCTTTTAGAGCCAATTTTTTTGGTTTTTTTTAAGTCTTGTCTGTCCAATTATCTCCATTCACCCTATATAACAATCACAGGTGTTACTTGCGCCAAATCTGCATTTTTTGTAAATGAAGGGCGTTACAAAGCTCAGCGTTTTCCATAGTTTCTATACTTTCCTTGTTATTTAGTTTTTTTTTAATTCTGTTGGACCCATTATCTCTATCTACGCCATGACAACGATTAAAAGCAGAATTTCCGCAAACTTTGCATTATAGTGGAAATGTAGGGTGTTACGGTTCACCATTTTTCGTCAATTTTTGTATGTTTCTTAATTTTTATTTTTTCTCAAAATTCCGTTTGACCAATGGTCTTCATTTACGATGTTATAACTATTAAAGGTGGAACATCCGCGAAACCTGCATTTTTCCGGAAATGCAGGAAGTTACAAGTTACACGGCTAAGATATTCTTTGTGTGCTTGCGATCCTTAAAAGAAAACGGAGTATCTGGCCTTCCTACGGCTCTTAACCTGGGCGTCAACGCAGCCATTCTGCAGGCGTCGCGACACAATGTTGTGTAGAGTGAGTGATTTAATATTGGTTCGTTGCATTACCAAATGCGTAATTTACTACCGCCTCCCTATTACAAAAACAAAGGTCAAGGCATGTAACCGCACCATCAGAAGAGCTACGACAAGCATTAAAAATTCAGTACACCATTTCATGCTTGGTATACTTGCCACTCGTGACGAGACAGCTCTTATTTGCAGTACAACAGTGCACCTTACGTGTTAGTTATTTGCAAGCATTGTCATAGGGGGCACGTTCCGCCAATAGCCAAGAATACTTTTCGTAACCAGGCAGAATACCTGTTATCAATTCCGCTTGAATCGACGGAATAAATCCCCGCACGGCGTATCATACTGTTGTAACGGACACACAGCATGACAAAAGGTTTCCACTCGTACCAGTGTACTTAAATTCCCGCAAACCGTACTATTATGCCTCTCTGGTAGAGCGATTGAAGAACGGTGGCCTAAAGAAAGCCACTCGCCACCGAATGTATTATTTAAGACTCCTGTTTGATGCGCAACAGCATGCAGAATACTGATAAGCTCATGTTTGCACTCCCCAGCAGACCGGTGGTGTGGCGCAGTGGTTATGATATCTGCCTCTTGATGCGTTGTAGCAGACCCAGGTTCGATTCTCTGTGGGGCTACGTATATGTGCTTAAATGTCTCGCGTGATGTAACATGTGTTCAAGCATTCGTCGTGGGGTGCTGGCGTTGGCCTGTCAATGCGAACGAAACAAAAACCGATAAAATCATTTCTTGCCGAGTGGATTTTTTTTTCTTTTTTTGGTGAAAAGCAACAAGGCCGCTTATTTGCGGGGCAGTATGATTTGGGGGCCGCTTCGTAAGCGGTAATAGATTATTATAACGGGCCGCGTAGAAAAATGACGGCCAGCGGCCCGCCGAACCCACGACCTGGGGTTTAGGTGGCCCTCTGGTTAGGCGGCCCAAGCGAGGGCTGCTTAAACGCCAGGCCGCATGTTCGGTGGGCCGCGTGTTTGGCGGGCCGCTTGCGCTCGAGGCCGCCTGAACTGTCGATTTATAAGCTGCTTTAAATTGAAGCGGTGGCCCACCTGCATGCGGGTCGTATAACCAGGAATTGACTACGACAGTATTTTATCACTACATTCCATGATTAGTTCCCTAAAACACCGGGAAGTTTTGACGGTTAAATTTCGAGAAGGGCAAGCATTGACAGATGCCGTGTAAATACCAGGAATAGAGGACCAAAATATCATAAAAACAACTCTAAGAGTTCAAAAGTTTAGAGATTTCAGGTGTTTACGGATTCCCATCATTGGGAAAAACTGATATTTACTTTAAACTTCATGAATAGATGTTTGGGTGCTTTTATTTGCATTTCCTTTCTACCAAACACCGAATAACAGTATTTCTACAAATGGTTACGCCGTAAAAGCTGCTATAAGCCTTTAACAGCGAGCTGGGTAGAAGCGCGCATTTTCCGTTGATGCTGGTCAAGCCAAGAGAAGGTATGCATCTGGGAAGACAGATGTTGCCCCTAAGTCGACTGCTGGGTTACCTGGAAAAATAGAATAGCCGGAAAATTTTCTCAGATATCCATAGAATCGTGAAACGGGAGGTCAGGTTAGAGAAAGTTTTGTAAGAGCAGAGCTCTTTAGCAAATCGCAATTTTTCGGATCCGCAGTTAAAATTTCAAGAACTTGCTCAGCGCATGCAAGTGAGTGCGGGTGGCGCGCTGAGCGTTAGGCGGATAACAAAACTAAAAAAATCCCTAGCACTCATGTGTGCGTGCCTCGCGACGACCGACCTGCGTCGCCGGCACACGTTTGTCAAGACAAGGATACTCACTTGGGGATATTGGCCCTGATTAGCCAATAAAACAAAACAGCGTTCGCGCAAACGTGGCAACACTTGCTCCGAACGAGAAACACACGTCATAGCATACGCCCCTCCAACGTGCTGTCCAACGATTATCAATTCTAAAAATGTGAAGGAAGTTCACAGCTATGGCCAGAAAGATGAAGTAAAGGCCACTGCGGCAGCGAAGAAGCAAATCTGGTTGAATCGTGGACTTCAACCGGCGGGATGGGGGTGAAGGTTGCGTAGAGCTTTGCTATATTAAGGTCTTGCGCGTTAGTTTATGCTTGCTTCATTATTTTATGGTTACAAAGTGAGCCCATTGTTTTTGAAGGCCGGTGGGTCGATCCGGACAAAAACGTTGATCTACGAGCCATGGCCGGAAGCACTGTGGGTAGGTATAGTCAGGGAGCCACAAACAATGCTACATGTTGTACAGAGTTCAAATGAAACCGTCCAGTACTCGGTGAGAGAGACATACGCCTCCCGGAAGCCCTTGGCTTTAATGTTAACGGAAAAGTGAATTTTAAAGCAGTAGAGGTTAGTAAAAGAGGGTTTCAATGTGTATGGGAAAATAGCACAGGAGAATCTGTGAAGACATACGAACAAAGAAGCCAGAGTAGCACAAAAAGTCCATAAAAGGTGTATTGTTGTCTTGGAATGGTAATTGTACAGTGGCGTTACGACCACAGTCACTTTAGGACACCACTCCTTTACAAGATGACGCCACTAAGCACCACCGCCACCACCACAGTCGCTTCTGCTGAAGGAGCTGCGCAAGCACAGAATCACCGCGGCTGGGTGTAGAATACCAGAGGTTCGCGCCGCCGAAGCCGTAGCAAAATATCTCAGATAACAGGAACCGGCCGGAAGAGGAGTGTCTCTGGAAAGAATGTAATGTTTAATAAATATAAAAGCGTTCCTCCTTGGCTTTTCTTGGAAGAAGTCAGAGTACCTTACAGGCATGTTTGCATTTTGCTTTAGAGAGCATTGTAATTGTCGGAGAGAGATTTGATGGTTCATATTTTTTCGTATTCATCCACAGTTTGCCAGCCTAAACATAGTAACAGCGCGCTTGATTTATCCCTGCTGACTAATCAATCGCCCTGCAAAGGCGTCATCAGTGAGTCGATCGGGATTGCTTACGAGTGTACAGACACTTTAGACCGCGCTTGTTTTTCCAAACAGTGCATGTTACTAACCCATAAAAACAGAGGACATGATATAGTACTTCCCACCTGAATCTGGAAACTAATAAAAATGTTTACAACCTTGTGAAAACCGTATGCAATACCTCTCGATGTACTTTTGTTGTACGTTTGCATCAACAAACCACCGGTTGCGTTGTAATGAAGTACACACATACACACAAAAACAGTTTTCAGGAAAGATGCAAATCGCAAGTGCTGGTAAAAATTTAGTTGCGCACCGAAGATCCACTCAGTGCCCGACTGCATGTTATCGAGGAACAATTGCGCAAGAAGTACATTACTATAAAATCTGAGACCCTGAAATGCCCCAGACCTGCCGTAAATTTTCAGCTGGTTTATAAAGAAAATAGCCGTATACCTCGCTGTCAAACGCTTTACTCATATATATATATATATATATATATATATATATATATATATATATATATATATATATATATATATATATGGTATAATGGTATTTCAAATATATATAATTATATATATATATATATATATATATAATATATATTATATATATATATATATATATATATATATATATATATATGGTATAATGGTATTTCATATTGATCTTCTTGTAATATCAATTTTATTGGAAGTAAGTATATGTTACTAGATTTATGTTATGTTACTATGTTACTAGACCTTTTACTATATGTTACTAGATGTTACTATATGTTACTAGACCTTTTTATTTACCCACTTTTCCTGGCTACAAATAACTATATTGCGGTTTAATCAGCACTTAATTCGATTACAATATATCTTACGGTGGTATGAGCCACAACGTTAGTTCATTAAGTAATGCTTGTTGTCGGCGATGTATGTATGGCACAACTGTATTTCCCAAATAACTAGTCTTGCTGAAATTGAGCGAACGATAAAGCGACTGCATAACTAATTGCTAAATCAGTAAGTGTCGTATTCTGCACAACCACAAACAATTTGTTTATTTCGCCTACTGGCCGCTTAGGACGCGAGCGTCAATATTATGTTGCCAACACAATTACCCTTCCAGGCGGATGCTGTGCAACTTGAAAAGCTCGTTTTGCAGGGCCAGCGGAATGAAATGAGCGTTTTGCGTCCCGTTGCCTAAATATAATAATATGCAACGCCCGGGAGGATTTTACTTCGTCTTCTTGCAAAGAGTGATCGCCACATTTTAAAAATTTGTGCATATATTCACAAATGATGGCCTTACCCTTCGCCTCAAATTTGATGATGATTCAGTTGACATTATTAGGTGCAAAAGAAAGCAATGAGTGTGGCCTCTATCATGCAAGAGAAATCAATGCAAGAAGTGAGGTCTGGCAATGCAGATTTCAAAAAAAAAATAGGATGAACAGCGTGGATATCAAATTTTATTTGTATTTTTCTTTACAAACTTCACAAGGAAACGTCACAGCCCGTATGTGAATTAGGCAAGACAATCTCTGGTGCTTCTCTCAAACACCGCTCGTTAATAGAACACCTGCGGCCGGGGATGGTGTTACCAAAGCACTCCAGAAGCGGGGCGGGACTGGAGGACGCTGCCGCGCTTGGCAACACGTATTGTCCAACACTACAAAATAGTGCGTGCCACGGGACACGATCAGGTGTTTCGCGGCTTGCACTGCTCTATAAATTTGTCCTTTGATATTCCTAGTTTTCTGAATTTTGTGAAGCGGTCACATTGGTTCTTCACTATTCTTGGTCAGTTATGTGTGACGAAGCAATTAGGAACAACAACGAAAACTAGTTTTGTAACACTGCCGGCAACATGCGGGAAAGTGCAATGATCACACATTGTGCGGGTAGTGTGGATAGCCCGGTTCAATTCCACTGGGATCAGACGTGTTCGTTATGTGGTCACTCTTTACGGCGGCAGCCAGTTTCTTTCCGGGTTCTTCACAACCACGATGATTTTTGCAGAAAGGTGCGCTCAAGCTTTTTGCTATAAAAAGAACCCAGAGAATGTACAAACATAGATTGAGTTTGTGCCATCGAGTGCATTTGACCGCAATATCGCAAGAACTGCAGAAATACTTCAAGACAGGGAAAGAGGTCCCTTAAACAAGTCACTATCGAAACAGACGTAAATTGTCTTGTGATTTCCTTTTGAAAAAAAAAATGTTACAAATTACTATTTGCGGATTGCATTTCCATGTGTCGCATGCATACAGCACCGCAGCTCATCAATATGCATAATTTTTAATAAAGAAAACCTTCCCGTAAGAAGTCACGTCAGGCGATATCGCACAAAAGCGCCGTGAGCTGCATGACGAGCTCTACTGCTAAAAAAGTAACAAAAAGTAAATTACAGTTCCTTTTTGTCCCCGCAAACCACCGAAAAAGAAATTACGACATAAATACAGAGACTGAAGAAAGCCTTGTAAAATCGTCGGGTATTAAGGAATGTTCGTTTATTATTATATAATAAACAATGAATTTATATGTAGTTAGCTCACTTGTAATACTTTCACAATAAAAGAACTTACCTGACGATATCATTTTCGCACGAACGAAAACGTGACCCCTTAATGGGCACTGCCGAACCTGGGCGTTTTTCCCCTGAGCTGGAGAAACTCTTTACTCCTCCGTTTTTGCTACTAGAGTGGCCAGGAGAATTAGCGTCTCGACTGGGGCCAGTTGGTTCATTCTGATCTTAAACAACAGCGCAAAAGACAAGGACTACGAAAAAAGCACAGACAAGCGCTGACAAACAACTGAGCGTAATTTATTGCTGCTCGCTTATAAATACGCTTGTCACACATAAAAATACCCAAAAAACAGAAGATTTACACAACCATAAGAAAACGTAATCACGTTTTGTCATATGTACAATCACACGTTTACCCATTAAGGTAATTTATTTCTTTTTGCGTTAAAGCCACCGACGGCTTGCTGACACATTTTTCTTTCTTCACCGCAATCTCGAACGCTTCGTGAATCTCCCTCGTGTCTGTACCTCTGTACCGCTTCAAAATGGCGCAGTCATCCAGAAAGGGCACACAGCCTCATGATGTGCAATGAAGAGCGAGGTTGCTTCTCCGTGCGTGTTTTCATCGAGTTGGCGTGTTCACGCAGCCGGTCATTCACGCATCTTCCAGTTTGCCCGATGTACGATCTACCGCAACGAAGGGGAACGTCGTAAACGACTTCTTTGGTGCACTCCGTGAAGCAAGTGGCATGGTTAGTGGTGCACGGTCTACGATCTTCATTATGTGACTCAGCATTCACTTTGCCACACAAGTTATCCAACTTGTTTTTTGCTGAGAAGACCACATTCTCAGTGTGTGATTGTAGATATGAGTGTGATTGTAGATATGACAAGACGTGATTACGTTTTCTTATGCTTGTGTAAATCTTCTGTTTTTTGTGTATTTTTATGTGTGACAAGCGTATTTATAAGCGAGCAGAAATAAATTACGCTCAGTTGTTTGTCAGCGCTTGTCTGTGCTTCTTTCGTAGTCCTTGTCTTTTGCGCTGTTGTTTAAGATCAGAATGACCAGGAGAAAACGTGTATTGAGCGTTATTGCACCGGCCTCCAGATCAATAACTGCGTTGCCACATCCAAAATACGTTGACCCCACTGGGTACGCGGCATAATTTAGCGCTTACGAAATGATCGATGCCAAAGCGTGTTCAATGCTGCAGCCGGAGGCAATATTATCGTACGCGACAAATGTAGTTTTTCATCAGAGTGCTGCAGTTGCCTCTTGGTGTTTCTGAGGCTGGATGAGCGATTCGATGTAGGGGTCCCTCTGGCACGAGGCCACGAGTAAACAGAAACATGACAACATTGAATTCAGAGCAGGTTATTTTGGATCGTTTCATAATAGCACAACGACAGATTGAACACTCTGTAATGGGCGGGAAAGTTCTGGCTTGAGGCGAATTGATCTTGGACCCCGTCAAAATATTAAACGTAGATGCAAAGATTTTCCACCGCGTTCTCTAAACGCATCGATTTATTCTGCGAAAGATTTTTCTGCTTGGGTCTTGTGCCGAAGAAAATTCATTTGCATGGTGCATACAGGCCATAAAACCCGCCAATGCCTGGCGTTTTAATCAGCTAGCCATTAAACAGTATTTACAAAAATAACTAAACCGACTGTCAAACTGGCTGATACAGTGTAAGCTTTCATTCGAATAAATCTACTGTTTCCGCATAAATTCTTCCAAAGCTTACTGCTGATGCTTTTGCAGAACACGGTGCCCCGGCGTTACGTTTTAGCTTTGCAATGCTTCATTTTAGCTAGTCCGAAACATAACCTTTTTGAGCTGAGGAAAACCAACTTAATAAATAAAAAGTAGATGCTTGACTATGAGTCACGAAAGCGCTCTTTAGGGGGATTATTTGCGAGAAATCATTTTGTGTGTTTGCCTTAATCACCGAGCACCTTTTGTGCTGGAATCTCACCTAAAGATATTTAGTAATTAGTGCAAAAGTTTGGTATTCCGAACTTAAAATTTTGGAATTCATTTGTAATTGGAACTGTGGACTATTCTTTCTCTAGGTAATTTATTCTAAGGCGGGTATATTCTCCAACAGTTATTTCGAACTACGGGCCACCGTTCCCGTGGCTTGGCGCCTGCCATATGACCTAACATGCGCATCCGCTCCCTACTCACGCATCGGTGTCAGCTTGGGAACGGAGATAATTACGTGGACCGATGTGAAATAAGGTAAGACTACACCAAAGAGCGCATGGCAAACGTTTTAGAACACATTTCTGTCCCGCACTGCCTCCACATGGCCGAGATTGTGGTTGCGTGTGTGGTATGCTGACCTATGAGGACGTCATTTCTCATGAGGACCGCGCAGATATCAGGAGGACAGCGCAGACCAAGGTTCCGGTCGCCGGTGAAAAGTATTTACTTGGTGCTTCATTCAAAACTTTTTTCTTGCAGTAAACTCCGTTGCTCAAAGCTGTTGAAACACCGCAGGCAGAAAGTTGTAACGCATCAAACAAGGCCACCAGAATTTATTTCTTGCAACGAGATTCTGTTGCTGCCGTGTTAAAATTTTATTCAATTTATGTTTTTATTCGCCGTGTTTGACACAAACAGATTTCAATACTTTACCCACGATGACATAATTTTTCCGCAAGTGTCAGGTTGAGAAGTGGCACGTTTGGTCACTGTGCTCTGGCAGTTAAAAGCTCTAGCGATTTGGCGCTAGTCCCGTGCATTGCTACACGAATTTTTTCTGCTGGTTTGTAGAGAACACAAATGAAAAGGGGGTGCGAGAACATGGCTTTGAGAGCCAATAGAAGGTTACGCATTGACACGACCTTCTCACGAGAAATCAATCCTGTGGTAGAGAAAAAACAGGTGGATAATGTTATCGTGCTGTATTTTTCCTTCGATTTTTATGGCACTTACAGGCACGCGTTTAAGGTTTAATAAGTAATGCAGGAGTTTTTATTTGTATTACCTCTGTTTTTGAAACAATTGAGCTCTTTCGCTGTGCTGAATGATTCAATGGACACAGATTTAGCCTAATAGTGACTCCCCACTTGTGATATCGGCAGGATGACGTTCGGAGTCCGTAGAGCTCCGAGAGCAAAGGCTCCACGTGCAAAAAATTACGGGTTTTCTCGGTGTATATATGGCGCTCAAGATTGGAGTGCGTGAGTTGTACGAACATTTTTATTTCTTGAAGAAGGGCTTGGGTTCGGGTTAGTTGGTATACTTTTACGTTCATCTTAGGCGACTTGTCCTTGTCTTCTGTGTCCGTGTATTTTTGTGCCCATAACATGAACTGTTTATTTCTGAAAATAGAAGGTCTCAGTATGGTACACGTACTTTGTAGACGGCTTTTGTCCAGGTTTATCTTGCTTATTGAGCAGCCAGACCCTTTTCTACGAATGGTGGTGCCGACGCGGTTGTTGAACTATTTGACAGACTTTGTTGGGTCGTCCAGTCTACCGAAACGAAGACCCCGTGAAGCTACGTGAAAAAGGTTGTTATGGCCTTTCAGTTGCTGAAGGGCAGATTTTCGTACGATTACCTTGCTCTGGTACCTAGAAAGAAATTCTACAAGGATTGACGTGGCAGTACCTGTACCCTTTTTTCCCTCCTTATACTGTGCAAGCTCGCAGAAAGACGTCTTAAATATGACTAAACAAATGTTGTAAAATATAGCATCCAAAGCTTTTTTTTTTAATTAAATATGGGACGCTACCAGACAGCCCATTGCTGGGGTAGAAAGAAATATTTGTAGCAGGGTATGTCAATTGCCGATGTTGTGATAAACTGGACACCATAGAAGACGTTTTCTTGGGCTATTCTCACGCAGAGTTCCACTGGGACATTATACAGTAGACGCTAAAGAATGAATGCCGATACCACTGAACGGAATACCTCTCCTTCCAACACCTCACGGTGGGGGACTGTAATTTTACATGTTTATGGCCTTCACCCTGCACATTCTCTGGAAGCCTCCTATGACCGGGTGGCATGCAGACCCGCGTGCACGTCCAGCAACTGAGTACTTTATTGAAAGCATCGCTTATATCAGGGGTCTAATCAAAGTGCAGGGGAGCAACTTGGCTTGGCTAACGTCATGGCCGAATTGTTATCCTGAAACGTTTTTAACGCGCATTACCCGTGTTATCTGGCGGTGTTTTTATCATTCAGTTGTGTTGAAGCATGTACCACTGTTTTAGTTTATGGTTTACTGAACCAAGCCGGTAAAAACAAAAAGAAATGGAGAGGCAGGTGTCACATCTCCCCTCGAGGTAACAACGGCCGCATGTCGGAATAAAAACACCACGATGAGAACAGTATCGACACGGGCTCGTACATTCTTGGTTACCCGAATTTATTTTCCCACCATGGACACGTGCGCAGGCTACTTCTGATCACGTGCGCTCCACAGGTGTTGGGAAAATTTCCGGAAGCGCCGGGCCCAATTCCCACAAAGCCAGGGCAAGGCACAAGCAAGGCGGGTCAGAGAAGCTTGTGTGAAAGAGCTTCACAAATTGGAGCTTGACTATGCACTTTGGTATAGCCAGTCAGGAACATTCGGACCACGTGACGTTGCAGACAAGATTTCGAGCTGTAATAACGCAAGCAGAATATTCTTTAAGAATGGAACTAGTGTATATGAAACTTGAGTGCATTCACGCGCGTCGCTGCAAAACTGAAAGCCCACGAGAACAACCTTTAAGAAAGTTGAAGGTGTTGTAACTCTAGCAAAGAATATAACGGGGCCCAAAGAATCAAAGTTTTTAAAAATACAAGAGCCTACACCGATATTAACTGGCACAATGCGAACCTTTTTGTTTGATATTATGGTTTGGTACAAGAAGACGTAAGCTGCCAAGCATTGACGTTACCAATCAAGGAAACACGCAAGCAAAACCTTGCACTATTACCTTGTTTTGAAAGAGTGGGTTTCAGCTGTTCATGAGCGGATTATATTCCTCGTAGACGGTTGTAAGCATACGTGACGGCCCATGCAAAAGGAATTGCACTGCAAGAAGGCAACGAAAGTGATGTAAAGTGGGTTGCAAAAGCACAATCTCTGATAGTTCATATTCTTGGACTGTTTTACTTAAACCTCATAATCTAGCTTTCTTAGCAGACAATAGTCAACAACTGTTTCATCCCCGTTCATAGCAAATAAATCAAAAGTTGTGTTGCAATTTCGTAACACTTTACGTTTCTTTTTGTTACCACGAATGCCACCAAAAAGTAACTACCACTATCATCTTCCTGAAATTTGCGATTGTTATGCCTCTTATAGAAGCTTTCTGTTTAAGGTGGCCACTTTTTGGGGGTGATTTCGGCAGTTTTCTTTTGACTATCCTTTCAGCCCCTGGCAACGCTGTCATTATTCTCGAGGGGAAGGTTAGAAAATGCGCACTGGTCACCCCCTCTTTCCACGATGAGGACGAGAAAATGGGTACTAACAAAACTCTACAAACACATCTTGTACTGTGCGCTGGTCTTATCGTGGTGGTATCATAAATTCGCACTGGTAACGGGGTGATAAAGGTGAAGAGATACACAAGCATCGTAACACACTGGTCTCGGGGATGACAGCAGCTGGACATGATTAGTCGATTGTTCTCACCGGCGGGTCACCATCAACATAAACCCCGAATTGGTATTACCTGTACGAGTCTCGCCCCATTGGCGCTTGTTAGTATTACGTTGAAGGCTGTTGAGTTTTAACAACGTTGGTTAAGAGGAGCTGCGGAACGAGCATCCTTTGGTTGGCAGCCTTTGCGTTTGGTCTACAGCCCTAAGACGAGTGTCAAGTGGCTCGACCACAGCTGACGCATTTTCGCTAATCTTGTTCGCTGCCTTGTTGAATCATCGAGCTCAATTAAAACACAAAACGTTTGCCTTTCAACGTGATCAGTTTTCGTTGCTGCCAGTCAAAATTTATTGCGGCTATTCCCCTGTTTATTCCCGGGTATGTTGAAGAAAGAAGCGGTGCCATTGAACAGCCTTAGATATTGAATAGGGATAAAAGGGAACTTTTCCCCAAGCCTAATCTACTGTTGAGCGATGCTTCACATTGTTAATTACGTTGCCGGCGGTTTCGCGCTCAAAGCATGCAGCCTTGGAGGGCTGATAGAAAGAGGCGCTTTAGAAGGCGTTTAAAAGGGGCCTCCATTTAAAGAGTTCGGAAAGGGGAACAGGCTGCTGATAGCACCGCGTTTTTTGTACTTTCTACCACTGAGGTGTGCGAGAAGAAAATAGTAAGGAAGCTTCCCCCAGGGCATTTGATTGCATAGCTTTGACAATAAAATTCTGCTGCAGCGCTTTTGTTTCTTGCCTTTAAGGGGGTGTTAAAAGTGGGGACGCTAGAAAAAAGGAAATATTTTTCGGGGTAGTGATTAGCTCTAGTGCACTAGAGATGTGGAGGTTGTCCTAAATGAAGACTGTAAAGACAAAGTCGGCCCTCCAATGCTCCTGTTCAAAGAGAGGAGCTTGAAGTATAACAATGGCTACCGCGCCATTATATAACACTTGGATCGTTGTAATTTCACAACCGCAAAACACGAATGCGAGAAATTTTCTTAAAGTAAGATTACATATATCTACTTTACAAACAATACAAGTTGTTTCTTTCAAAAAACGGCTAACTCAACGTTTTAGTAGTACGTCTTCCCTTTGTATTTATATAAAACACGTAAGACAGTAGCGCGAAAAGAAGAAAAAAAAGATGCCAAGTGACCTCGCTACCTGACAATAGTTCCTTTTTATTTGATAGAAAATAAAGGACTATTTGGTGCAATGACCCACTTCTGAAAACCGAAGTTGTTGTTGCTCAAAACGCCCATATGGGATAGTCGTGTACAACTAAAAAGCAATGACAACGGTACTTATATTTTCCCTTTTTGAGTTAATGGGCTTCTATTCATCCTATCTAGCTCAGCAGAACGCACGATCACTTTATGAAACGTAACCGGTAATTCCTTCATATTTTCAAGCGAAATAAAATCGGCAACACGTAAAGTGACTGACCGCCACATCAGCCTTAGTGATAGCACCAAACGCAATCCTTCAATCGAAGTACTACCAGCCTGACACCAACTGTTACTTTAAGGTGTCATGCATTCGAAAGCGAGACGGTTTTATTTTAAAGGTTTGGTGTTTATTATACCCTGAGTGCGACAATAGCAGCAAACGGTGCTTTACTGACTGAGAAGTAACACAATTTATGTGAAAATTTCACTTCTCCAGCTTCGTCGTATGTTTGTTGGCATCAGCAGGACAATAAAACAATTACCCAGGCTGTCAAATATCACTTCGCAGAATCCTTTATCGTGGTTATCTTGCGCCTTTCCGACCCTGGTAATTCGGTACGCCTCACCGAGGGAGGGAAAAAAGGGTCTTTCTCCCAGCAGAACGCCCGGGCATCGAACTTGTGCGTGAACCACTGCTATGGCGACAAAGGCGGGCAGTTGTGGTGGCATTGCGGCAGGAGCCACACAGTTGAGCTGCATTGGTGAACGTTCTTTACGGTGGGGATTTCGAACTGTAGTGGTAGGTTAGCGTCTCGCAGATAAGCTGGACACACACGCACACGTTGGACGCATGAAATATTCGGCTGAATATTATCACAACTCATTGGATCGCCCCTGGAGCCACATGAAAGCTGTGGCGCAGGGGATCTTGCCGTCTGTGAATACTGCCTTTTATGTTTGCACGATACGTATTTTCCGAACGACCGCAATAACTCTTACAAAGCCCTTCTGCGTAATTAATTATTGTCGTCTCCGTCGTTATCATTTAGCTCGATGGAGACAGGTTTAAGAATGTACAATCTGCACTATCGCCTATTGAATGAAAAACTGTATGCTTGTAAAATTTTGGGATAGGGAAAGGTTTGTTAACCTTCCGTATGATTAACGCTGGCACTTTCAGACCGGAGTGAGAACGCCTATAAGCGTTGATAACACCGAACTTGTTATGCGCGTTATTTGCAGCGCCTACCATGTGATGCATTAGCTTTCAGCCAAGTCGACGCAAGTACGTGGAGAGACGGTGATGCTGCATGATTTTTTTATTGTGGAATACATTTCATAGTATGAAAACTGCATGCCCCGGCGAATGTGTCCTGTTCGATTTACCATTGAATCTATAATATACCATCGATGCTCTTTTTTGAACGCGGACTGCCCGTAAAAACGCGTATAACCCATAAATAAGGCTTCCCCAGCAAACGAATTCAATTCGGTGTTCCTTTCTGAATTCGTCCAGCCGGATCACGGGTATCGAGCGTGAATAGAGGGGATCAAAACCGTCAGCCCACAACTTTGCTTGCCTGTCTGAACCCTTCAGTGTACTTGGCCTCTGCAACTACACCCGTCTGGTTTCCGATGGGGTGGCCCTACCAAGGCTATGGACACAAACGCTGTCATATTCTTATAAAATCTTTAGCGAATTTTTTTTATACCTGGTGCAACACGGGGCTCAACTTTCACTTCGAGGAATACAAGTGATCGGCGCTGAGATTTTTTATTACTATTCGCAATTTTAGGTGACTGTTGTAAATACTAAAATTATTTTCGTTATTCTGTAGCTATTTCGCAACGGATTTAAGTTTTTACCTCACTCATCGGGACAAGCACGGAATTAAAGAGGACTAACAAAGCATAGATCGTACGGATATACCGTCCTTGGCACGTAGCCTGTCAATTAAATCCTTGATCCCTGGTTGCCACGCTTTAAAACCTCTATTCAATAAATCTTTTCAAGCGGCAGCAGGTGCCAGACGAGTTTCTAAGGCTCCCAGGTAGTCAGGTCGTATTGCTTGCTAGGGGAATACGCGTCAGTTTTATAAAATGGCCCTCGAAAATAGATTAACCATGGCATTAAACAGACGGTGTTATTTTTTTATTATTGGAGACATCGGAATGCGGATATAAAAGTGGAAATCAGAAAAAAAAATTTAATAACAATTTTAAATGTATATTTATGACCAAGGAAGATATGCAAGCAATGTTCTTCATTCTGGGAATTCCGCAATACCCCTATAGGTATTGTCATTATTTCAAAAGAAGTACACCCATCAGATAGGGGTGCTCGAGAAACCAGAGTAAATATGATTGATTCATTCATTCAGGCGAAATCCTTAAAATTACCACATTCTGCGAAAATCCATCGTTTTAGCATGTGTGCGGTAGAGAACGTATGCGATGATTTAAATAGGAAATAAAAAGACATATTTGAGTTTCCGTTGTAGTGGTGCCCGCGTCCCCAGAGTAGGATCTATGCGCGTTGTTAATTACCCGCCTATCCTAGCATGTTGCAGCCGCCGAACAAAACATATAGACTTCTGCGTGCCGCGTGATGCATGTATGATACAGCTCCTGAAAAAGACTGGTGTATCCCCGCAACGCATAACTCCGCTTCAGTGGATGCTGCTGCGTGTATTTCCATTCGGCTGGTTGAAGTATTTTGCGCCAAATAACGAAGTAACAAAAATGACTGAAAAACGCCAACACGATGTTGCAGTAACCAAGGCTGGAATAGTGATCCGCGCCAAATTGCTAAGAAACAACAGACAGAAAGAGACGAGAATGTCATGCAGCAGTTGTAAAGTTACGAATAAATGCGGCCAGGGAATTGATTTAAAGCACATTCGCAGAAATAACTGCTCCCAGAACTTTTTTATTACAACTTCGATCAAGAGTTTCTTTGTATTTTTATTTTGTTGCGTTAAACCGTAAGAATACCGAAAATAGTGGCGGCCAAAGTATATGAAACCAAAAAATAAAAAGTTTGCTAGGTTAGAAAAACCATGTTTCCGTATTGTTGTTGACGGTCCCCAACTTGTGAGCCATCGTTTAAAGGGTGGTGTCCGGTCTACAGGGGTCGCCTATTTTATAAAAAAGGGCGTGCCTGGCTACCTGCTTGAAATATTACGCACTGTGCACATAATTTTGCCAGTTTATCGAACGTATCTTTTTAAAGACAGATATCAATATGGGCTTTTTTCTTTTTGTCGGCCACAAGTTCGGCATTTCTGCTGCAAAGTCAGGCACATAAAGCGAGACCATTCCTCCTCTGGAGCTCGCGCAGCAATTTTTGAATTATCCTGTGAGGGGATATACTGACCCTTCGCAGCATGCCGACCGATCGGCTGCCATAATTAAAGGGATGAAACAAAGGTACGCTGCAGGCTTGTCGAAGACGATAACGCCGTTTAGGCTGGAAAGCCATGGCAAGCAGAATAAAAAGCACCACTTTTCCCTAAGCAAAAAGGATTTTTTCCACGGCATCTGAAGCGGGCGGTATCGACAATCGGGGAGTACCTTCATCACTGGTCAGGCATCTTCTTTTTATAAGGGACTCAATGTGTAGGCCATGAAAAAGAAAATAAAATAAAAAAAGAAAACTAGGACGACCCGCCATCAGTACGGAGAGCACGGCCTAACATGCGTTTGGAAAATAAAAAAAAAATGAATTGATGCGAATGCACCTTGTACTAACATAGGTGAAAGAACAAAGTAGGGCTTAACGCAAAAAAAAAAAAACATTGAGTGAGCTGTTATCTCTAGACAAAGAAAAAACAACGAGAAATCTAAAGAGAGCTACTGTGCTCGTGTCGTCAGTTCCAGTCATGTCAAATTCGAGAATAAGGGGAGGAAAGTAAGCGTCGTTAGCTCTCGTCCCGAATGTTGACCATCAAGTTTCACCAGGCGTGTGGTCAGTTATTTTAGCCCACTTCGGTGAATTCTTGGCCGGTTCTCTAGTATACGCTGTTCCGAAAATGCTCATGAGGCTTATTCACAAAAAAAAAAAAAAACGTCCGCAGGATCGCCTTCACTATCTGACCTCTGTGATTAAGGGCGAACACAGTGGTAGGGCGCAAATTAGTTTTTTTCCTTTCATACATTGGAATAAATGAACACATTTCAACCGTGCAAAATCGTTGACGGCTTCGGCTTTTTACTATTTTCACGTAGTGTATTCTTTGACAATCCCGCTGCAGTTATGATAGGCAGCCCCGATGCGGGGTAGATTCGTAATGCTGCGAAATCAATGCCGGTGCACGCAGCGAGGTTCAAGCGACATTTGAGACTGCCTTGGTAACGGGCCGATTATTTTGGTCTTGAATGTTCTGTGGTGTTTTAATTCCACAGCCTTCCACTGGCAGCAATCTTGCCACACATTGTCACGACCACGGCTGCTTGCCCAGATTCCACGATACGCGTGTTGCAAGTACGTATAATGGTCTGCGGGAGCGTGATATCTATGAAGCCTACCTCATTCACAAGGCAGTGGGCGATTGTGTGAGTAAGCCATCTATTTAATTACGAAGTAAGGAAATCTGCTTTATGGATTCATACAAAGCTTGATTGTTCGGGATGCCTTCCTTGCCTCGCGCCTCCGGCAACGTCAGCGTTGCTACCATTTAAACAACACACGTGTACAAATCCTATGTTTTGTGTGCAATGTTCGATGCACTCTTCGTATTTATCGTGCTTCCTTCTTTTTTATCGTGTTCCTTCTCGGGTTCTTTTCTTGGTATATTCGCCAGCCGCGCAATAAACCAACCAGTCGTTAGTCAGCGCCTTGTGTCGTCGTTTCCTTGTCCCGTCTTTTTGCGCTGTTGAGAATATCAGTATGCACCAAATAGCTCAAACCTTCGTTCTAACATCTCTAGTAACACGGGGTTCTTCCACGTTCACTCAGCCGCAAGGAAAGGAGGCCTGGGGTATTGAAAAAAAATATAATGGTGAATGATGAAATTGAGGTCGCCGCTCGCTGAGTACTCATAGCCCCCCCGAACAAAAAGATCTCCGATGGATAGAGGCTATGAAAAGAAAGGCAAGGGGCGCCGGCCCTAGGCCGGTATAATATAAAAATGTGAACGGTAAGAGAAAAGACAGAAGCGGTGGAGAGAGCTGAGTAGGCTGAGCCGATGCCCTCTCGCTGCCTGCTCCATTAGCAGATCCACACCTCGATTGATCATCGACAGATGCGTTGTACGATGGGTCAGCGAGCATGGTGCAGACCGGGGGGGAATGTCTAGGGGAGGGAGGGACGACCCAACCTTGTGAAGAAACACGCATGCGCGAGTGTAACTCACCTTTTTGGAAGAAAGTGGCAGTTATACGGGGATATAATAATAAAAGACGCAATGCCTACAAAATTAAGGTGAGCCAGAACGAGCAAGGGGAAATTGATGGTCTCGCGCTGAAAGCTTTGTTAATTGGGATGAAAAAAAAAAAACGCCAGCTGTGTTGCGTCGTTCAATCGGAATAAAAAAGACATGGGAACACATTTTTCATTCATTTAGAACACGCCTACATTTTTAAAGTCCCATTTAAATTTGTCTTCCTAACGAGAAATGGCTATTTGAGCAACAGTCTTCCCGTAAACGTTCAGAACTGCTAGAGTTGCGTGCTTGAAAATATCTATTATAATGCCGCAGTGGTTTTAGAATTTTTTGTATACGAACACTAAAACAATGTATCTTCAGTTCAGAAAGATATCTGCCTCCACCAAAAGGAGCCTGAACCAGTTCAGAAAATACTTTTAAGGAGAAAACGCGAAAGAAAGCAGCCGGGTTTTAAAGCAGCACTAATTTCAGATAAACGACGTATAGGTTGCTGTTTGAAGGCTTTGCTTATACGCCGCCCTGATCAGTGATTTTAATGGCTACTACGCTTGGAACTGTTGTGTACACACGGACTTCATTACTCTTCGTAGTTTTTCGTTTATCATGCGAGACATGCAGAACACAACCTAAGGTCAAGATACTACATTGCCGCAATCGATTATAGTCTTTTACTCTATTAATGCTGTTGTTCTGTTTTTTTTTCCGCCATCATCTCCTCCGACTGTTCCGATCTCATATTACGCCATATATCAAGGGCAGACCATTGAGAGAGAAAAGACACGAGAGCTTCAACGCTGCGCTAAATGTTGGATGGGGACTCGCCACGTCCCATTGGCCCCATGAGTGCTGATTACGGAAGAATAATGAATTCCACGTACGTTCATTAACTTTGTGAGGGCGAGGCCACAAGCATGGCCATAGAGAGAAACGTAGAGCCGGAGAAGGATAGGTAACAAAAACTTTAAAAAGAAATAATAACTCTCCAACTTTTTGTAATTACCCTTGTGCGCAGGAAAGGTGTCTCTGTGACTATCTGATTTATCTGCGTCCTTTCACTTCATTGCGCTCTGCATTCCTTTCAGTCAATTTTACGCTCAAGCGATGGAAGAGTGCCGTGACAATCTATTGCATGGAGTAGTCGGCAGTAATCCTTCTTTTTTGGTAGTGCTTGACAAGATGCCCGAGTAACTTCGTCACAAGTCTCTTTGCTCAGAAAGAATATTTTTCACAGCGATTTTTATCAAAGACTAATAAAAATCTATCAGTGTTTCGAGTTGAAGCGTATCGTTTGCAAAATCAATGTTTAGAAGAACTTTTCCCCTGGGATGGGGCTTCGCCCTCCTTGCAACAGCGGCAATGATGAGGAACGCAACTGGGGTGTAAACAAAAAAGCAATTCCAGGCGAAGACGTGAAGTGTACTGCGATGTTGTAGTATTACTACCAAAGATGTACTGACGCGGCCGAACAAGCCAACAGCTCTAAGCACGCTAGCAGGACCAGGATTGCTCAAGCAGACATCTGTGTTTAGCCTTGTTGTTACTGTGTATAATTTCACCAAACCTAATTTAGCACTCATGCCCCGAAAACCACCGCCATCTCGCTGCATTTACCGGTTGCATCTTGGTAAAAGCGTGCAATTGCCTTAGCGTAATTGCCGCTGACATTTTGTACGTTGACCACATCTGGACCAACCACACCGATGTTTCTTAGTGTGAATTTCTCGGCACTTCAAGAAATCAAGTACTTCTTTTATTTGAACTTTGGTTCATTTTAAACATTGCCTTGTTTTAATAACACCGAATTCCTTTTTGACGCAATCAGCACTTTGATATGGTATATAATTAGAAAAGAAATAAATGACCATGCGACCCACTAGCTCATTTCCCGCACTAGAACTTACGACGTACTATGGGCAGCTGTGCGACCAGCTGAGGATTCCAAAATCAAACGTGCCTTAGAAAGCGCTTGTGAGCTTGCATAACGAGCTATTTTTACATTTAATGAATATTTTATAGCGGTAAAAATGGTGGGGTAAACAACTGAAGTTACGAAAGAAGACGTTAGTGCGACCCTTGCCGGTTGACCTCGCCTGACACAATGATCGGACGCATTGATCTTGTCTAACAAAACCTGTTTCCACCTCACATAAGTAATACGGTCACTTACGTGACCATTTTGGCCCAGTCATAGTATAGAAATTTAAGAAAAGATTACTATCAACCATTACTAAATAACACAGGTATAGAAGTACGGTCAGACGCAAAGTGTGAACACCGCCGCTTCAGCGGTAATTAAGCGCCATTCATGGAAGCGTAAGAATATTAAGACAACGCAATGGCCGTATGCGAGATAGATGGGATCATGCCTGGTCAACATGGTATCTTTAGTTTTAAGTTCCTTTTCTGGTTGCGCCATTTCCAGCGATACGAAACCTTCGATTAAGCGGGACAATAAACATTTAGTCAGAAAATGTTTTATTTTCAGTGAATACATAAACGTTTCCTGCCAGACAAGCTCTGAGTGCACTGTAAGCCACCAAATCTTTCGAACGAAACAATGTTGTATTTTTCCTTTATGGCCCATGTAAGGGTGCCGTAGAATGGTTTAAAAAGACTTTGAGATTAGTTCTGCAGAGTAAAGTCTGGAATCCCCGGAGTCCCACTTTTGTTTCCTTATCTTGCGCCAGCAGTCTTGAACTGAGCCCGCCGGTCTTTCAAAAACTGTTCTGCATACAAGCTCGCAAAGAGAAAATAACAAATTGAATCTACAATAAACGTTATAAAATATACAATTGCACAAAGAACTGGTGAATCAAATCGAAAAAAATTGCGGAAATTAAAAAAAATTTAAATGCGCATAAAAAAAGAAGTATTTAAAAATAAGATAAATCCAGGGACCTGCGTGCAGGTTCCCACAGATATTTGATAGATATAGTCGGTATCCCATTCGTGTCGCATGAATTATAGCCATGGACAATTTTAATACAAACTGCGGTATGCACGGCCGAAGCTACCGGTGCCGTCACCGGGCAGTGCCCGTGGAAAAGACACGGACATCCTCAGTTTAGATGTCGGGAGCGAGGGTGCGTGTCCCACTGCGATATGTTGGCCTCTCCTGGCTCGCATGCTTGCCTTGTCACCACACCACAAGAGGGTTGAAAACTTTTAGCGATGCGGCGCGAGATAATATAGCTCCGGCACTTCGTAATCAGCGCACACGAGCGCCCACTCCTCGTCTATGCCGGCGTAACATTGCGGACATAGATTTGCATGTGTGGGGCAGTAAATTAAACAAATAACGACAGGCACCCGGGTCATTACCTAAACTATATTCAGTGCTGCGCGCTCGCGTTCTACAAGTACTGCGGAGCCTGGAAAAAAAAGAGAAAATCGGGCCGCCAACGTTGATGCGCAAGGGCAAACTGGCCTGTACAATGGTTGGATTTGATTGATTGTAGGGATTAACGCGCCGACGCAACACAGGCGATGAGGCGCGCCGTAGTGTAGGGCTCCGGAATAATTTTGACCGCCTGAGGATCTTTAAATCTCGTACACACCGGCGTTTTTGCTTTTCGCCTCCATCAGAGAAGCGGCCGGTGCGGCCGGGAATCGAACCCACGACCTCGTGCTCAGCAGCGCAACGCCTTAGCTACTGAGCCACCGCGGCGGGTACAATGGTTGGAGCTGCTAACCTCATATTTTTTTTTTGTGAATATTAAAATGCTACAAATAATTGCCCCATGCTCGCAGTTACTGTATTTTATTGGCGGCCAATTCCGGTGTAATATTCATTGTGTGCTACAAGCACCGGATCTGCAAAGTGACTAAGCCATGACTGCTTCAAACAAAGGCGTCCTCTTGGCGGCCTGATCATTGTTAAATTGTCGAGCCACTGCACCACGAACGCAAAACAATGCACTGCCATCAGAAGTTAGGCGGAATGCTTTTTTTGTCTCCATTTTCGTGCGCTGGTTTTCTTCAACAAAGCATGATGAACTCAAAAGTAAGCTTTACGAGAGCGTGCACGGTTTGCCCAAACAAGAACTGGCCGCAGCTGCGAGAAATAACGCGCCCCATTGCTCTCAGCACGACCAGCGCCTTCAGCTGTGGTGGCGGTAGTGTATGCAGTGCTCTTGCGCATGGCGACAAGGGAAGCATGAGAGCGTGGAAAGGGCAACATATCGCAGTGGGACACGACCTCTCGCTCCGGACATCTCAACTGCGCATGTCCGTGACTTTTCCACTGCCGCTGCCAGGTGACCGCACCGGTATCTTGGGACATGCGTTCCGCGGTTCATACTTCAATTTCCCATGACTGTACATCCTGGGCCTCGGCGTATGAGCCTGATGCAATTGCGGAATGCGGGCCACTATTTTTAACGTTTGGTAACGCACCGCTTGCTTTTAGGAAAACCTTCACGTAGCGCTCATACCAACCATGAATACTCTATCTAAGAGGCAGAATGAAGTCGTACTACTGGTAATCTTTTGTACTACTGGTAATCTTTTGTACTACTGGTAATCTTTTGTAGCGACAGTAACAATGGCCGTATTCTCTCCGTTTCACTGTGGCCGGTGGCCGCACCACGAGCTGAAAGGCTGCCTAGTAACCACCGGAGATGTAGGCCCCGCTATCCGCGCCATCTGTCATGACGTCAGCGGAAGACATGGTGAAACCTTGTTGCAACAACAGAGGAGGAGTTGGCGTTGCATCGTATATATAGAAGGAGCGGCTCGAGGGGATCCGTCGTCAGATATGGAAAGTGAGTCTAACAGACTGAAAGAAGCCAACTTCTGTCATCGGAACTAAACGAAGAGGATTATGCGAACCGAGGAGACGGAGGAAGAACGAGCCGCACGACTCGAGAAGCGTTGTAACTATGCAGAGGAACAAGCTAAAATATAACATTACCCGTTCTCCTCGCTTCGCACACCCAGACATATCTGAGTTAAGCCACAGTCAACATTTTAATGTGCATGGTATGCCCGTTGTACGCAACACAGACGTTCTTTTAGAACATAGCAGTAGCCCTGCCTCTGGCTGGTGTTTCTGAAGTATTTATGTGGGTTCTTTGTTTTGCATAGCGCTGTTGCGTCTTTGTGCGTTGTAGATTAATTTTATTTCCTCCCCACGGATTCGGATATCCAAAGTAACTGTTGCTTGAAGCATTAGTCGGCATCAGGGTTGGTAGCGTTTTAATTAAGCAGGAGAGTAAAAACAAACATGATCACTGTGCACCCGAGAAGTTCCAGTAATGTGCTGGATTGTAGCACCTAAACTTTTCCGAGGGCTTCCAAAGAGACACTAACCATCTGATTTTTTTCAAGAGTTTCTGCGCGCTGGTATTTTACCGTTTTAGGGCACAATCGCTTTACTCATTCATGTTTTCATGGCAACTGAGAAACATAGTGCAAGTATTACTATTCCCGATGACAGTAAGCCACAATAATTTTCACGCTTGAAACACACTTGCAAAATAGTCCAGTGTACAATAGATTGCTTACTCGTTCTCAGCGCCGTAGCGGTTTTCCAACAGCCGTAGAAGCTAAGGCCGCATGTACAAAGAATTGCACAGACATATGCTGCCATCTAGGGCAGAGTGGTAGAAGTCTACTGCGCAGTTTTTTTTGCGCGCCATTTAGACGATGGCCTCCGTCCCCGTGGAGTCAGTCTAGTCGGCCCGGCCAAGTAATATGCTCTGAGTTTCATACCGCTTTAAGAAATGGTTTGACATTTGTCTTGAATGGATTCTTGAATGTGTGGGGATCATCTACAACTCAATTGTATTTCACGCAAACGCGTATTTTGTTTGTTGCGGAGCAGAATTCTTCTGTACAATTTATTGCACAACGGGATCGAGGTACATTGTATTAGGTATTTTCCAGTTTGTGCGCTGTATGTACTGTTACGATGAACGAGCAGTAAATTGATATTTATCTCTCCCAAATAGGCTTTTTTTGGTTTATAATACAACGTTATCAATTTCTGATTTTTTGGAATGTGCTAGGGCTGCGGGTGAAAACTGCGGCGGTGATTTTAGAAGCCATTGCTTCTGAGTGCACGTCGGATCTCGACTTGTCAGAAGACGGAGCGGACACAACTGTTCTACTGAATATTTTTATTATTCTTCTCCCTGCTTCTCCTCCTGCTCGTCCTCGTCCTCCTCTCCTTCTCCTTCTTCTTCTTCTATTTCATCGGCTTGTTCTTCTTCGTCTTCTTCTTGTTCTTCTTCTACTCCTTCTTCGTCTTCTTCTTCTTTATTTATTTATTTAAATATATCATACCTTTTTTTGTTGTTTTTTATTTTAATATTGACTAATTTCCAAACTCGATTCCACAAACACAAGAAGAAAAAAGATTCAATATTTTTCTAATTTTCCTCAAATCATCCACCTAGGCAGTTATCTCTTTCGGTTTCGCGACTGTTGTTTGGCCGATCCCCTGATTGGTTATTCGCCAAAAATGTTAAGGAACAACAACAACAACGACAAACACCCCTCCCACATGCTTCCTCTTCGGCCACGACAGCACCATTGCCTCCTGTCTCTTTCAGGACAGCGGGCGCCAGACACGTGCCTTAGCTTTCTGAACCAAAGTCACCATCAAGGTGCCGTACCCCTGGATGCTCACAACGCTCGAAGTTTCAATGCACTCGCTGCGACGCATTTCTTGTTTAACTTCTTCAAGAAACTGCTTCAAGCAGTTTCATAGCTAGATATGGACCTGTGGAACTGTCTTTTCTTTTATTATGTGCAATATGTGTTTTTTTTTCGTGCATAGAATCCCGCTGTGCCATATATTGCACATGCCATGGTAGGCCAACGCCTCATTTTAGATCAATCAAACTTTTTTATTGTAATTTCCTGGGTCCAATGGGCTTAAGTAGACGTTTTCTTCTACTACACGAGGTTGAAACACACTTGCAAAATGACTTCGAAAATATGTAACGCAGAGATGAACAAATAGAAGAATATGAATCCGTAAAGAGCTCGGAATTTCGCAAGCACATGCCAGACACGCGATCAATATCTCCTGTTTCAAACAACTTTTAAGTTTAGCTCGCAGCTCCTGCGCAGACAACGCGCTGGCCATTGTTTCGCAGACCATCGTAATACGACACCTCGAGGAGTCTAGCTTCACGGCTCTGGTTACACAATAGGCAGTTGTCATGCATTGACGGAGAAATTTACGGTATCTTTTTTATACGTAGTAAAGGGTGCATGCCATGATGGCTGCATCTGAAGAATATTGCATGGTTGCTGTGTTAGGTTTGTAAGACAAACTATGTAAATGTTGGTGAGAAAATCAGACAATGAGTGTACCCAATGCGAACCGGGCGTCAACATATTGGACACCGATGGCAGAAATAACCATGAATTGCGTCTGAAGACCCTCTTCTAGTTGCAGGACAACGGTTGAAGTAAGATAAGGTGGATTATTTGGAGGAAGACAAATTACACTACCAAAGCAGCATGCCTGATGAGGAGCCTTCACCTAGAATTGCGATATGTCGAAGAAGATAATGGACAAAGGCTGACATGCACTACGCGTACGAGGTTCCTTCCGGGTAGAAAAATAAAGCGCGAGTAACGACATAACGAGTTATACAAGATTGCACACCTTAGAGCATTACACAAACAATCTTTTAAGCGACGCAAGTCCCAAACTGAAGCGCACCAGCGCCCAAAAATATGTGCTTGGAAATATGTAAAAAACAAAAAGATGTTTTTGTGGCTTATCTATTGCGTGGCGCCATTTGAACATCGCAGAGAGCTTGCCTGCCTGTCAAGAACGTTTCTCTTAAGGATTCGATGAATTAGTAGTATGGTTTTTGCATGATATCAAGGGACATAAATGTTACTGAATGAGAGATTTTGTGTGATGCGGTGCCTTTACTTTTTCGATTCACGTGGCCTGCGTGATATGAGAATAGCGCAAAACACCACATGATTCAATGCTCATACACCTCTCGTTCAACTACGTGGTAATTTGCAATGATCGTGATACATCCGAGTGTTATCAAAAGTTGTGTGAATCAGTAACGTTTGTGTATTTCCGGCAAAGATGCGTCGCAATGATGAGCCCTGAGACTAGGCGCAGTAGGGTGGAGAAGAAAGGAATAAGTGCAGAGTTTAATTCCCTAATTAGTCATGATAGTATCTATGTTTAGAATTAGTAGAAAGAGACAATTTCGTTCCTTCCCTTGAATGATTACGCAATTTTTTCATAAAAACCAATCTTTTTACTCTTAGGCAGGTTACAGGATCGCGGAAAGTGCGGAAGAGCGCAACTATAGGAACCACGTCGATCGGTACACATGAGAACGTGAAGTTAGTCTCCCGGCCGTGGTGATCAGCCCCGGTGACATCTTCCAAATCCCAACATCTACGCCGACCGTTTTCGTTGGAAACTTAAAGTAGCTATGACAAGAGCAAGCCCACAGTAATCCGTTCAGCCACAAATTGGGCTACGAGTACCACAGAAGTCAGCAAAAGGCTTCCCAACTAATAGGAATGATTTTTGTAGAAATAATAACGCAGCAACCAGTCCAACAGATTTTTTCTAACTGGAACATATTGACAAAAGCAAACCAAACACAGGACTCAGCCCCGATAATATGTTCTCCATTGGAGGTAGTCACGCGTATAAGTTTCTCGCCCCAGTCTTCGACTTCGCATCATCGGGTAAAACAATAGTGGAGTCATGTGGATAATCTGGAATTCTCGATATGACCGGAAGCACCACAGGGTTGCTCGACACCTCGGGAAGTTGCTCGGGCGGCAACAAAAAAGGAAGACTGGGTGAAAACGCCGACTGCTGCCAGCCGGCTTTCTTAGTTGGCTGGAACTGGCCAGCCATTCGGTGTGGCTGCCTGTCGCTCCGTGTGTCTGTCCTGGTGTCCATCCTTGGTGTCGTTGCGGGAGCCTCCTGTTGGGACGTACTCCATGCGACCACGAATGATCGTGGTGGCATGCCGCGGTCATGTACGGAGTGGTCATTCGTTTCAAACAAAGGCGTGCAGCCGCAACTTTTGTAGTTGTGGCTGCACACCTTTTCTTGAAAAATGCACTATATTTGGCCGTTATCGGGAACAGAAGGCACGCGAGATTTACGAGGCTTTCTGTATTCTAGAGCAATGTGAATTGGGCAACGTTCTAATTAGGGTCGCATTATGGTGGTGATGGAAGCAGTAAGAGTTGATTTCACCCACTCAACGGAACTGCTTCCGCTCACTGACTAGCCAGAGTCTGTGTTAATTATGATTGTGACTTCCTCGTCTTCACCACTTCTAGCAGTCGACGCCGATCATCATCGTTTTCATCATGCTCTTCACGAGCTACCGCATGCTCTCGTGGCTGCGTCGGCTCGCTCCACTTCTTCTTCTGTTTACATTAAAGCCTCATCGCATCACGACGTGTCGCTCCCCTTCCTTAGCATCGCGCCGCAGCTGGAGGACCTAGATGTCCAACACATGGTGCCGAGAACCCGGGACTTCTAGCCGACGCCAAGCACATCGACGCACGGAGCCGCGAATGCAGAGGAAACGACGCGGCGCCTGCGATCTTGGCGAGAGTTCCCAGCTGCGTGCGACCAAATGGAACAGCAACTTCGACGGCGCCTCAGACTACGGGCGCAACTGGATGGCCTTCTAGCGCGAGGGGAAGGCCACATCAGAGGAAATCGAGAGGCGACACCATCTGCAGTAAGTGTGCTTCTCGAGCGAATCGGCTCATTGTACGCGCAGATTGAGACAGTGGATTACGCCATTTTTGAGGAGACCCCAGACGACTTGCTAGAGAGTGAAACGTTAGACGCCGGAAAGTACCGCGACAAGGTTGTCACCTTGGCGGCTAGTCTACGTTTCAAGATGCAGGAATGCCGGTCTTCGGCGCCACGCCCGGCGACCGTTCATGCAATACCAACAGGCAAGAGCACATCCAAGCAAGCAGGCTCTATCATGCTTCGGCAGACTCCGGAAAACTGCGACCCACCGACAGCGCGACTGCCACCAGGCTCTATATGTGTGGACGATCCCCTCATTCGATTCGAGTTCCCTCCTGAAGAAGCAATGGAGATGCACCAGAAGGAGATCTTCCGAGAAGCTTTAACTTGCCCACGTATATCGGCTAGCAACGAAGCTGTTGTATTTGCCGCCTCGGAAGAAAGAATGGCTTCAACCGAAAAATCCTTTTGCTCTCCCTCTGGGACTCTGAATGTGTCCGACTGCTTGTTTCAATGCAGTCCCAACACTTTCAGAGTC
This sequence comes from Haemaphysalis longicornis, assembly GCA_013339765.2. NCBI lineage: Eukaryota > Metazoa > Arthropoda > Arachnida > Ixodida > Ixodidae > Haemaphysalis > Haemaphysalis longicornis. Next base: position 191,237,114 of record CM023452.1, read on the forward strand.
CCAGAGGGAGAGCAAAGGGATTTTACCGCCGACGTCATTCCTAGTTCGAACTCTGAAGCTACAAGAGGGTCGTTGCTGGCCCATTTTCGAATGTTCATGAAAGCTTCACGGAAAATCTCCAATATTTCCCTATGCATCTGGATCGCGTTTTCAGTGGTATCGGCTACAATCAGGAGATCGTCCATGTACATCGAGTCTTGTAGGAGTCGAGCTGTCACGGGGAACCGGTTCTCTACGGAGCGAGAATGGTGCTTGAATGTAGCTGCCAGTAGGAAAGGACTCGAAGTGGCTCCAAAGAGCACCCGAGTCATTCTCCAGACGTCTAATTCTGGTAGTGGTTGGCCTGCTTTTGGTGATGTCCTGAACCACAAGAAGCGAAGCGCATCTCTGTCTGATTCCAGGAGGCCAATCTGGAGGAACGCTTTTTTAATGTCGGCAATCATCACAACTTTGTACCGTTGGAAACGGAGCAGTAGCCTTGCTACGTCGCGAATTAGACTCTGGCTGGCTTCTAGGTTCTCGTTCAATGACTTCGCACCCGAATCGTGAGACGATGCGTCGAACACGATGCGCACTTTTGTTGTATCTAGGTCCTCACGTATTACAGCTCGATGCGGCATGTAATATAGTCTTTCTGAAGAGTGCCCTTTTGTTGGTGGTACTCTTTCCGCAGATCCCTCCTTGAGGTATTCTCGAATAGTCGAGTCGTATCTTTCATGGAGCTCAGGGTCTCTGTTGAGCTTGTTCATCAAACTGTGCAGACGGTTGTTTGCAACAGCGTAATTATCACACAGATCGACCCTCTCCTTCCATGGTAACGCGACTTCGTATCGCTGGCCTTTCTTCGAGATGTTGTCTTTGAAATTCGTCAGCACTGAATCGTTGCTCATCGCTCGTTCTTCTTCGGCCTTGATTCCGATGCTTTCAAGGTCCCAGAACCGAGTCAAAAGTTTTGAGATCTCTTGATCTTCAACAGATGTTCGAAGAACAACAACTATGGCACACTGAATGATGTCGGCGGCAGCAGGCAGTGGTCCTTGAACTGTCCATCCTAGTTTGGTCTCTACGGCCTTCAACTTTCCATAGCACAGGCCTCACTGCACCGGTCACTATCTCCCAATAATAATCTGACCCAATGAGGACCGCAATCTGTTTATCCTCCACTCCTTGTACCGAAAGAGCCTTCGTATCGATATGCATATTATTCATCTCCCTTAGAACTCTTTCTTCTGGTACAGGGATGTTTTCGCTGCAAATCGTGTTCACTTCCAGGGCTTCTATGCTGATTGGACGTTTGTTGTCTGCAGCGAAAAGGAGAACTCGCACCTTCTTCATCGTTTTCCGTGTGTGTTGACCTCCAAACGCTCCAACGGTAAGCGTCCCCTCTTCAAGCGGTTCGCAACCCAGTCTCTGAGCAACATTCGCAGTAATAAAGCTTCGCTGACTTCCTCCATCGAAGAGAACTCGGTAGCGCCTGGATGTTGTCGTGCCTGCTCTTTTTGCTATGAGAGCCTGCAGCAGCACGACTGAGCCCGCTTGCTTTGAGACCAAGTTGACAGGGGTCGAAGTAACGTTGCCCTCGTCGTTCTTAGTGCTGTCTGAGGCGCACACGGACGTTACATGCCTGCTCGAGCACTTGCCACATTTAGGCTGGCTTCTGCACTGTTTAGCCATGTGGCCCTTCTTGATGCAACGGAAGCATCTTCCGGCTTTGGCGAGCATCTGCTTTTTGCGTGATAGGCTCAGTTCCTTGGAATCGCAGGCATCGGTAGAGTGCTTTCCAGAGTTGCAAAAAAAGCACCGCTGCGGGTCGCTCGCTGAAACTTGCAGCGCAGAGGTTGTAGGGACGTCACGCGGATGGTTGGCTTTACGTCCATCTTCTGGGGTGCGATGAATTTTCTGTGCGGTGTTTTCAGCAACGGCTTCTGGACACATGAGCTGATGTTGGAAGAATTCCAAGAGCAATTGAAGCTCCTGGTCGGGCTGCCCCGTTTGACCGGTCGAGTCACCGAGTTCGTTTGACGAAGCGTCAGCTGTGGAACGTGACGTCTTTAGCCCCTCGTGGAATCGCAGGGCCATGTCTGTCGGTAGAACCCTTAGCAGGATTTCCCGAAGTATGGTGCAGTAAGTCTTGGAGCTCGTGCCAAGCGCCTTGAGGCTGAGAATGTGCACCTGCACCCGATCGTAAAGTTGCCTCAGTTGTCGGACGTCGGATGACGATGACACCGGCTTCAAGTCCAGGAGGCCTCGCAGATGATCTTGCACGATGATGCGGTCATCTCCGAAGCGCTGTTTCAGGATCTCTATGGCGTCCTTGTAGCAGCCATCGGTAGCTTGCAGTCCGGCTATGGCTGATGCAGCTGCTCCAGTCACGAGGCTGCTCAAGTAGTTAAACTTGTCAGCCGTGCTGAGCTCGTCGTTGTTGTGGACGGCTGCCGAAAACTGTGTCCAGAATCGCTGCCACGATCTCCGGTTCCCGTCAAATTTGAGGAGCTCTATCTGGAGAAGCTTGCATTTGCCAGTCGGTGATGGGTGGACGGTCGACGGACGGGACGTTGAAGACCGGGATTCTTGCAGCTTGAGAAGAAGGTTCGCGGTAGAGCTGACAACCTTTTCGCGGTATTGTCCCGCGTCTGTCGTCTCGCTGTCCACTAGGTCCTCCGGTGTCTCTTCAAAGATCGCCTCGTCCAACTTCTCTATCTGGCCATAAAATGCATTGATTCGTTCGAGCAGTACACTCACCGCTCCTGCCGTCGCCTCTCTATTTCCACTTATCTGGCCTTCCGCTTCCGTTAGAAGGCCATCAAGTTGCGCCCGTAGTCTGAGGCGCCGTCGAAGTTGCTGTTCCAATTGGTCGCACGCAGCTGGGAACTCTCGCCGGACACATGTTCTTTCAAACCGGAGGGAATCCTTCACTTCATCAAGGAGCATCAGTGCACCAGTCGGTTCGTGCTTCAGGCGGTGGCAAAGTTCTACGATCCCCTGGGGTTTTTGTCGCCTTTTTTAGTGCGGGCGAAAATCTTCCTACAAGATTTATGGAAGGAAAACCTCGACTGGGATGACCCCTTACCACCCAACTTGTCTTCTGTCTGGCTTAAAAGGAACAAAGAGGTTGCCATGCTTCAGGATCTTCGGATTCCCAGGTTCCTAGCAGCCGGCGGGGAACGCCCTTACCAGAAATCAGACCTTCATATTTTTTCGGACGCAAGTGAGTCGGCTTACGGGGCTGTAGCCTACCTCCGAACAGTCCGACGCCAGCGGTGCCGTCAGCACAATCTTACTGTTCGCGAAGACGAGAGTTGCGCCGTTAAAGAAGGTCACCATAGCGAGGTTGGAAGTGATGTCGGCTTTGCTTGCGTCACGCATGTACGAATACTTCGTCAACAACTGTGACCTCGGCATTGTCGACACAACATTTTGCTCAGACTCCCAGATTACACTTTGCTATATAAGCAAAGACCCCACCTCCTCGAAGGCGTTTGTGCGAAACTGAACGCAAGAAATCCACACGTTAACGGATAAAACGCGGTGGAGATTCTGGTCCTGGTAAAGGAGAAGCCCGGCGGATTTGCTCACACGAGGTTTGTCAGCGCACAGACTGAGCCGGTCACAGTTATGGTGGCATGGACCTAGATGGCTTGCCAGACCTTCATATTTCTGGCCGGAGTTTGGTGAGAAGTTGGACCTCGAAGAAGATGGATGAAATTGAGACGCGACGAGAACTTAATGCTTACGCTGTTAATACCAGACCGTCGGTGCCATCGCTGATTGATTGTGAACGGTTCAGCAGTCTTACAAAACTTCTACGTGTGACGGCAAGAATCCTTCGGTATGTAAAGAAACTAAAGAAAAAAAGTGATAGAAGTGGGGACCTGTCTGCGGAAGACGTTCAGCAAGCAGAGCGCTACTTGCTTGGCGCCGTCTGCAAGAAGTGGTGAAGACTAGGAAGTCACAATAATTTTTATTATAGGCTCTGGCTAGTGAGTGCGCGTTAGCGGTTCGCATGGTTGGGAAATATAAAGACAGACTGATCAGTTTGCTTTCGAAACGACACCAGCGACGATTGGTGTGCTGGCTGAGAGCAGTCTGTCTTGATTTTTACTTATCCGGCCCAATCGCTCCCGCTCACGTACTAGCCAGAGTCATTATTAATAATTAACAGCGACTCTGGCGAGTCACTAAGCAGACGCGGTTCGGGCGGTTGTGTAAAATCAACTATGACTGCTGCCATCGCCGCCGTAATGCGAGACTGATTAGACCGTTGCGAGTGATGATTGTACAGTCGAGTCCACTTACAGCGAAACCATTTATAACAATATATCGGATATATAGAAAATCTTTGGAACCTTCCGCTTTTGTATGCTTTCCATGGGAAATTAAACCTTTTATTAGGATGCTTCAGCGCCACGATATCGGGTATAACGATTGAATCCGGTTACAGCAAGCACCGAAAATGCGAGCAGCCGCCGGCTCTCCACGCCAACCACGCCCACACAATGCGCCGCGATGCGCATCGCATGTCGTCCACCCCTGAGAAAACGAGTCAACTGAGTAGGTAAGAGGAGGAGGGGAACAGTTCTCCTTCCAAACACCCTCCCGATGCCGCCGCTTTGGCCCCATTACCGTGCCTGCTGCTTGGAATTTGAGTGGTCGCCTCTTCAACTACCTCCGTTCTTCCACTGATCAGACGTCAGGTCCGATGTGTTGGAAACGTCTGAGTGCCTCACTGAAGAGGCGATCGTTACGCGAATACGGGCTGCGGAAAGCGGGGACAGTGACAACTCAGACGACGCGGTTGCACAGCCTACCCGGGTAACACTTTCGCAGGAGGCCCAACGCATGATAGTCTCCCAGGGACTCGTTCCCACCAAAAACCCTTCACTCAGCTAGGTGAAGCACCTATAGATGCTCTTGAAAAAAATTGTACCATCTTCCCGCGGGGAACCATGATCCAGCTTGAAGTGCAGCGAACAAAGCAGACCCAGTACGGCTTCTTTTCCAGATTTAGGCATCAGTACAACCTTGCTTGCATGCAAATAAAATGTTTTGACCGCTTCTCCGTTTTTTTATTTAGCAACACGCATATAACAATCATCGGTCATAACGGTGGGATTTACTTGGCACTTGGATGTTGCTATAAGCGGAGTAGACTGTGTTAGTACATTGAGCTTCTAGCTCATCGAGAAAGAGATTCACTATCTGAAAACCTGACACGTGACTCCTGTAAGTAATGCTGTGCGTTTTTTAATAAATTTTGTGCGTATTTCCCTTGTTGCTTAACCCCTACCCCTCCGTATTTCTTCCTGCTTGCTTTTGGTGAATGACCGGTGTATAAAGCTGTGCCCAGATGCAATAAATCATTTGGTTGTTATTAAGCGTTTGTGTTTGTCTCGTCTTTGCTTCGTCCCGTTCATTGCGCTGCCCTCTAGTCTGAAAATCACTATCTTTACTGTCCGCGATCTGGCTGATGTCCGTCCTCAGTGCGGTATGCTACACTCTATAGAACGAGCACATCATCCGCTTCAACTACGTGGATCTGAAAATAGGCCTCATGAAAGACTTCGCGGTCTTCGTGGAAGGAGCACATGCGATCGGACTAAGGGTGGTGCTGGATATTAACCAGGCTAGTGACGAGCGACCAGCTCTACTGGGTGGCTCCTTGGCCTCTGGCCCCGTACTGCGAATACAGCAACTACTAGGTGCTCATGAACGACTCGTCCCTAAGGGTGAGCCAAGTTTGTAACCACACACAGAACGTGGTCCGTATACTTTGAATTTGGCGCAATAAGAAACCAAATGACTGTTTCAGAGATATCGGAGTATTGCTGTATATTGGTGAATATATTCGAGTTCACTTGCAAAAGATTACGCTGCGTGGAAGAAGTGAAGTTTTACCGAGCAGTTGATATAAAAACGGTTTCAACTTGGGGTGGATAGGACTTACAGAGTGAAATCAGGCTATTGGAATGCGAAATATCCAGTTTATAGATTATTCCAATTGCGCTATTGGGTACAGCCAGGTTTCTAGGAAGTGCACTAGTAGGTGTTGCTACGGATAATGTGAACTACGTGCCGTGGCGGCAGCGCGTTGGCTTATCTTGCCGCCTGACTCACGGCAAGAGAAATGTGCCCTCTGCCTGCAGAAGGCTGCCTCGCTTGGCGAAAGGAAAGATGAACGGTGAGAGCGAAGCAGGTAAAATGAATCTAACAAGCACATGTCAGTCGTTTCAGAAGAATAATTAATATTTGGGTACATCCGTTTAGGCGCGAGTTAAGTGGCCCGCAGGGCTGTGATATATGAAGACAGTTCTCATGAAAGGCGTTCCCATCTACCTTATTCTTATCTTTCGCAGGTAAGAATAACCAATGTAAGGACGCAGCCGCAGTCGGGCAGCTTGCGCGGAAGCTATGGCCGCATAGAATACAGCCTGCTAGCTATTCCTCCTTCCAGTATTCGAAGATTATCCCTTTCGCTACTACTACTCGTTAGAGCAATGGTGCTGGCAGCCGTCTTCGAGGATAAAAGCCGACTGCATTACCAACGTTTTTAAGCATCATGTTGTGCTCACGAACTACTGCTAAGCTTTAATGGTTATACACAAAACTGACGATGTAAATCACCGCGGGTAGTGTACAGGGTTGATAAGAGAAGAGACGCAAACATACGAATTCCTCGCTGATTCATATGCGCACGAAGAAACAATGCAACTGAAACGGTTGAACACCTAAGAAAATACCTTATAGCAGTGATATGCACACGCTGCGATTACGGTGCCGCCCAATGTAACCGAACCTGAGGTTGTTTTCGCGTTAATGAAAACTAGTGTTAGATATACAATGTATTCAGTAAATACCACAAATGTGACATAGAAGTGTTGTGAGACATTACAGTTATTAAATGTGCTCACGTAGGGACAAAGCTGAGTTTTAATTTTATTAAACTAAAGCCTTTGCTTGCAAAAAACAGAAAAGTTACGTCATTTCGTTCAAATATGTACAGCAAAAATTTGAAAACACGCCAGTTTTGCAGTGCAATTCATTATTCACGCACAGTTTTTTTAACTACTTGTAGTACCATTGGCCGGTTTTTGTTTATACGAAAAAAATAAAAATTTCCTGCACAAATATTTATTTGTAACAGACAAACTTTATTTTCTTGACTGTAAAGCGCGTGTTTTGGAAGCGCATAATACTTCCGCAATAGTTTCATCTTCCCTGTGGAGTACTTAAGCATGCAAAGTAATTAAATTCGCCCAATGTAAGTGAAACATGAAGTTGTTCTCGCACAAAAAAAAAAAAAATGAGCAGCGAAAATGCAACATATTGAGTAATAATACCACCTACGGATGGAACGATGTATCACAGAAAACAAGGATTACAATAAAAGAAACAGTCAGGAGTACTTAATGTATTATCGCTGAGAACGCACCTAATTTCATTTTACTAAACCAAACACATTTTTTTAAAAGCTATTCAAACTGCATCTTTTTGTAAAATGACAAACTACAAAATTTAATAAACACGCAAGCTTCGCATTGCTATTTGCTGTTTGCGCATTGTTTTTATTGAAAAGAATTAGTGACAATGCTAAATGCTGTTTTTTATTACAACAACAAAAAATTGGAAAGCACTATTTGTTTGCAACAGACAAACTTTGCTCATTTTCCCTTGACCTTAAAGCGCCTGTATTGGCAGCGCATAATAATTCCGCAATAGTTTCAGCTTTTCTGTGGAGTGCTTTAGCATGCCTAGTAAATTAAATTCAACCTAATGATTGAATTTGGTTTTTTTCTCTCTCTTGGCGGCCATTTGTCGTAAAACTGTTTATAAAAAAGTATAGTACAAAAAACGTTGCAGCCGTTGTATGTCAGAGCGTTCGCAATGAAGATACGTTTCCGCATGTCTTTTATGCACACGAACAAAAATGAATATAATGATAGCTTATGTGGGTCCCAAGAAGGCACTACTTTATCATGTAAGTAAGCTGAACCAACAGAAGAAATACTTTCTTGAGGCCTTCGAAGCGTGGTGCCGCTCCGCAGCCCAAACATGGAGCTTGATCCTTCAGTGAGGAAAATGAACATAGCAGGGTGTGCAATGACTGCTCGGCCACCACCGAAATCACAGGCCGTTTAAAACATGATGCGTTCCCCAGCAGCAGTCTACAGTTAAGAAGAGGTGAGGGATCCGAGGCTGCCTAATGGCATATTGTTCCTAAACGACAGTGCAGTGGGGTTTGCTTGGCAGGCCAGAAAAATACACGCAACACTATCCATGTGCACCTTCGCGTCCCGAAATTTCGGATGAGTGCGGTTTTGTGCTCCGTGTTGGGTAAATAAGAGCGCCGCAACAATGCCAGTACTGATAGTTCAGTTTTGAAATGCTGGAAGCCGAATTTCAACATAAAAAAATGTCCCTATCCGAATTCAAGAACTAACACCTCGGTGGATTGCCGCATCAGACAAGAACCGTCAGGCAAAACGAAGAACTATCCCATCGTACAAGCGGCGGATCGGCATATCCGGGAAATGTCTTAAAACTTCGGAAAAATGAGACCTGTCTTAGACTCTATATTTTCAGATTGACACCGTTACAAAAGAGTGCTGCCCTACGCACTTTCAAACGCCGTCACAATTATAGCTATTCAATCATCCGATATGTGTAGTATCTTGAGTAAATCAAATTTGGGCTTGTAAAGGCCCCAACGTTACTCAGAATTCTGCGGTGTGCAGCTATGGCAGAAGTACTGTACTCGCGTTTGTATTCCTAAGCGTTTTGTTATGGCGAAATGTGAACATGCCGCTTCGTGCGACGTTCTGGCCCGCTGTAAACATGCCCCAGACGTCCTGATAAGGTGGTAGCTCTCGGCAAACAAAAAATACCAAGTTCACGCAGCTTTTCCCCTTGCTACTTAAAGAGTAAATGATACATGTTAAATTTAACGTTATATTTACAAAACGCTTGAAAGATCTTCGCCCCAAGTTTGTTGTGCGCAGACAATATGCCACTGGGTAAAACATGAAGCACTTTGTCTGGTTCTAGATTGTGTATCTTTCTTGAGGCCCACTCCGAAAATTTTAGGAGTGTTTGTTAAATCAAGGTACCTTTTCTTTGGAACAAAAAGGAGGAATGTTATAATAATGCGCAGTGTTATTCTAAATAACCATTGGTTTTATCTGAACTAAACACATTTGATACCCTACAAGGAATACGGGCACAACAAAACAGTCACTGCATGCACACAGCTGTAAAGGGGTGTCTTGAGTATACTTTTTTGCAGTAGTAATTTTTATGTTAACGTAATTGTTTTAGTTCGGAATATTTATGATTAGTTGTAGAACATGTGTGCAAAGTTTTACTGTAATGGAATCAATAGGTTCGGAGAAAGCGTTCTTTAAAGTATAATAAGGCACAAAAAGCCCCATTTGACAAAAACGAAGTTATATGTTTGCGTACTTCTCAAGTATGCTTAAAATGAACCAGGAGAATACGTTTCAGTGCTGGATGTTTTAGAGGTGTCGCTGAAGTCTTTCTTGGTGTTCCTTTCCACCCGTCGTCTTTCTTTGCTTTCGACGGAGCAAATAGCATTCTGGCAGGTCAACACGCTCTTTATCCAACCTGTCGACGGCAATGTCACAAAACACACCAGGAAGAATTCCAAGGCCTTCCAGAACTGCTTTCCGTGCGGCATTGCAATCATTGTAGTATGCTACAGCATCGTTAGTTGGTGTTTTCACCGTGTCAGCGCTGACAAATATCTTGGGGCAGCGGCACCAGATGAGTTGGTTGAGTGACTCATTAATGTTCTGGGTTCTTCCATGGACACATTTCCTAAGAAGACCTGGATCTGACAACACCTTGAACACTGGCTTGAGGACATCCATCACGGCCACAGGAATGTTGTGTTTGTGGGAGTAGGTCATCGTCCCTCAACAAGGCTCCGATTATACCCACAACTTGAGGATGGTCCTTTTCGGCGGAGTCCGTGCTGGGGCTTGGCATCTCTTGATAACTTGTGAAAGTATATTGCCCACACAGCTCGTCTGATGTTATCTAAACTATCTACCGTTTCCTGGATAGCCTTGCCATTGTACACCTGAAGTCGATGTCCTTTCCTGAGAGGCGTCTTTTCCCTGAAAGTGGCAGACCATCGGCGAGCTTTTTCCCCTTCGAATTTTTCTTGGTGTTCCTGAGTGTCGTGCCCATTTCTTTCTGCACATGTCCCACGCATTCATGCTTTTCTATGGCCTTCCTGTAGGGCTGTGAGTCTCTGACAGAAATGTACGACTTTGTGTCCCCATAGCTAATGTAACTAGTGTACATTAGCTGGTGCGTTTCAACAGAGCGTCCAAACATTTTTCAGCTCCAGCACATTCCATTCCACCAGATGGCCCATCGTAAGTAACTTTACATTCACTCATATTGTCATCTGTGTGAAGGTGGCGAGCACAGATGTGGCAAAACTTGTATTCTACTTCAAAGTCCAGCACCTTTCCTGTGTCAGCCGATATTGCAGCTACGACACCTTGTAGTGAAGAATAACCACGCTTCATCCATGTTCCATCCACCCTGACCGCAGTTTCAAGCTCTCCATCAGAGTCGAAGGCCTCTTTCTTAAGTTCCTTGGCAGATTTTGCCATATTATTTCTCACTGTGGTCATGGATGCGTCAAGAAGCCTTGCGTTAGTACGACGCAAATTTTGTTGGTGGTGGCGGTAGATTGAGCACAGCACACACGGTGCGACCCGATGCCAACGGTTTTCCGCATGTACGAATGGCGTACACGAACCTTTCATTCACTTTAAAGATGTTGCCAGAAGTGCGCCTGGATGTCTCGAGGACCTTGAAAGCATCGCACTCGCTGCAGGTAACATTTATTGAGGACGCCAAACCGCTACGCCTGTCAATAGCCTCTTCCAAAGTAATTTCTCCCTCGTTTCACTTTTCACACAAAGGTACGTTTTACAAAAAGCTACGGATAAAAGCGAGGTCGATCAGGCGGTAACCAGTTTTACTTCCGCCGTCGACGTCGAAAGATGCGCCACTATGCCTCTCAACTAATTTCTCGAAGCTTGTGATTCGCCGAGTAGGTTTCTTGCGGTCTTGCTTGATCGTAAACCGATTGACTTTAAACGTTCTCTTTTGGTCCATTTGTTAAATGATCGTGCCATCTTCCAGTATCACAGTGCGTATGAAACTCGAAGCAGAGGGAACGCGACACAGACCGTACATGTGGGAACAATTACAAAAACGGTGCATATACAAGAGCACCACTAGCGGCAAGTCTCTTAAAGTTAAAAATTTCAAACATATACGATGATTTATTACGCTACATATATGGGAAACACAGACGCAAGCAAAAAAAAAGTGAGATAATGCAGCAAACCGCCAAAAACAACGCTAAACATACCGTCCGCTGAACCGACGTCTGAAATGTGTCCGCCATTTTTAAACGCCAGGGCACGCGGCACACTTCGGCGCGGTATTTAAACCGTTTTGAGCGGGCGCTTGACGCCGCACTTCACAGGCTTGTTCCTCCTATTGCGCTCGATTTTTCTGCGACAAAATTGCAAATTCAATTTTTTCGCCTGTTTACCCTACCATACCCCTTAAGAGCTGTACCATTTAAATATATCGAAATCAACCACAAAAACTTCGACGACATCGGCGATGCATGCACGGAGTGATCGGTGTGCCGTTGTTAGCAGGAAGAGGCGGCGTGTTCCGGTTATCGCAGCAGCAAATAAAGTCAAATGGAACCCGAGCGATTCGGTAATAAGAGCAGTAATTAAAGTCAGATAAAAAGCGGGCTTCATAAAATAGAAACTAAAAACAGTAGAAAATGACGGAAACCAAGGAGATCTGTCCAAGGATACAGATGGCAACTTGCTGAAAAAGTTTGGAAATTAGAAAAGCAACAAATAATTGCCCTTTCTCGCTGCAGCTATAAACAATTTGCAAAAATCAGTTTGGAGAACCTTAACAAAGTGGCGCTAGCACTGCACTAGCCACTACTAGCGTTTGCCGGTGTCGTTTTCTGTCGTGTAGAGACATTGTCTGCTGCGAAGGACGTCGTAATAAAATATGGAGGGCAATGGAAAAGCCATCATTAAATAATGCCAATGCTGTGGCGGCTCATATTTGTCGACGCGAAACGAAACGTGCTTTAGAGACATTGACAATATTATCAACATATTCATCTGCTGCGAAGGACGATTTCTCTTCTCGCTCTACACAACTAATGTCGTCCTAGCTTGAAATGCATCTGTTGTCTGGAACAGCACGGCAAAACAAACCAAGCTTGTAGAAAGGGTCCAAAAAAGTTCATATCTATCTTCAACCATCGCTTTCGATAGTAGTAATTAAATATCGCCCTCTTCATGCCATCATGCTTAACTCCAGGCGGAACAAGGTGATATTCTCTTCCTCTTTAAAATTATGCACGGCATAGTGTCTTGTATAGCTGCTACAGCATGTCGTCTTTATGTGCCGCAAAAGTGGACCAGGAAACATGAACCTTTTGACCCCAATGTCTGCGTGTCTTGTGCCCTGTGTTCACTGAAAGTCGGATTACCTTGATATATTTATGATGCCCTACTCTGTTTGAAAATGTCTGTGAGTTTGTATTGGCGAACTGCAACTTTTCTTATTCTGCATTTGTCTTTTTCTTGAGTTCATGCCTTAAATGACTTTCATTCCGTAACTTCAACATAAGCTATCGTTTTTTGTATTTTGTATTTTATTTGTATTTGAAAGATGTGTACATTATGTTTCGTGTGTTTCTGTTTTCGTGCGCCAGCACCAAGGCCCCCCGGCTGTTTGGGCACGCAAATAAATGATTGATTGATTGATTGATTGGTTTATTGATTGATCATCAGTAGCAGCAGCAGCCTATCTACGCCCACTGCAGGTCAAAGGCTTCTCCCATAGATCTTCAATTATACCGGTCGTGTGCTAACTGCGACCACTTTATCCCCGCTTAACTTCTTCATCTTATTGCTCACCTAACATTCTTCTGCACACCGCCACGCTTGACTTCTCCAGGGATCCCCTCTGTTACCCGTAATGACCATCGTTTATCTTGCCTTCGGATTCTATGCCCAATTCCCGTTTCTTTTTCTTGATTGCTACTAACATGTCCTTAACACGCATTTGTTCCGTGACCCACTCCGCTCTCTTCTTGATCGATAACGTTGTATCCATCATCTTACGTTCCATTTCTGGCTCAGTCCGCTTTAATTTAAGCGGATCCGTTTTAGTCAGCCTCCAGGTTTCCGCCCCGTAATTGAGAACAGGGAAGATCCAGCTGTATACACTTTCCTCTTCAGGGACAATGGTAGGCTGTCTTTTATTATCTGGGGTTGCTTGCTGAATGCACGCGAAAAGATTGTCATTTTTTGTTTTAACTGTGCCTCATTGGGCCGATCCGGGGTCAACACTTTGCCTAAGTAGATATATTCGCTTGCCTAAGTAGATATATTGAATGGCCGCATAATCTCAAACCGCTGAGCTGTCCCCAGGATATTGAGCATTACTTCAGTTTTCTGCAAATTATTTTCAGGACCACAAGTCTACACAGTCTGTCCAGTGCGGTATCCATGCTTTGGAATTCGTCCCCCGGGTTTGATTGATTGATTGATTTTATGGTTTAACGCACCGACGCAACGCGGGCGATGACACGCGTCGTAGTGGAGGGCTGCCGAATAGTTTTGAACACTGGAGGATCTTTATTGTTGGCCGAAATCTCGTAGACACGGCCATTTTTGCTTTTCGCCTCCATTAGAAAAGCGGCCGCCGCGGCTGAAAATCAAATCCGCGACCACGTGCTCAGCAGCGCAACGCTTTATCCAATGATAAACCGCGGCGGGTCGTCCAACTGCTTACTTAGCAAGGCAACGTCATCAGCAAATCTGAGGTTACTGAGGTATTCTACATTAACCCTTACGCCCACCTGGTCTCACTCCAATGCTGTGAATACCTCTTGTAAGTTGTAAATATGCTGTGAACCACATTGACAACACTATGTTCGGGTACAACTGATCGACAACCAAAGTCGTCCCTGCGCATCCTCACCGAACCGTCTGTTTTTTTCACGTGGAGTAAATATTCCCCATTACGAGCAAGTTGGACTCGACACCAGTCATTTCTAGGATTTCTTGGACTTAATCAGGTCATAAAAATTGATATAGGGAATGTAGACAATGCCACGCAGTGACCGCCATCTCCTTTCAAAACCCCTACGCACATTGACGTACACGTCCTTCGCCTTAGCGGATCGATACACCATAGGAGCTATTGCCGTTCTTAGCTTGCACACAAATGTAGCCTGATTTGATCATTTATTTATTTATTTATTTATTTATTAAGGGGGTAATTGAATGATATAATACATATGTTTCAGTAGTTGTAAGCGGGCAATTTCATGAACACTTAAATTGAAAATTATATGGGGAAGATCATTCCAGAGTGCAATGGCGCGAGGCAACACCGATGAATTGAATGAGTTTGTTTTACCAAACATGCGTAGGACACTTCGCTGGTTGTGTAGTCATTTACATATGTGCAATGATGCTTTAATTTGAAACGGTGGCTGCCTGGATGTTTATATGTATTCATTGAGAAGTCAGGGGGGAGCTGTGCGTTTGTTTTCCAGGTGCGGTAATGAAAGGTAATATTTTATTTCAATTATACTAGAGGGGCGACCGTAAACGCATGAATGGAATCGCAACGCTGGGTCTTGCACGGCCTCCAGCAGGGTAACGAGATATTCTTGGAAAGGATACCATATGCGTGATGTGAACTCCAAACAAATGTAAAGGTGGTTTGTGGACATTATCCAGCATTTTGCGTGGGTTCCGAAGTAAATATTTGAGAGTTCTCGATGCGCTGGCAGATGTATCTGTTGCATACGTTACCAATGAAACGTTAGAAGGGATCTCAAAGCCGAGGTACTTACACGAGGATAACTGTTGTACATTGAGTTTTTTATGATGTAATAAAATGCAACAGTTATAGGTTTACAGCTGAAGGATATTGATTTACATTTAAACAAATGGAAGGTCATTAGTCATGAACTACATAAGTTTTTATTGAGCTTACGATCTTTCTGTAGGGAATACAACCGCCACAGTTAGTTCGCAACACGCGGACCAGAGTGCCACGCTTAGTGGAACTGGTTGGCTTCCCGGCCGTGGCGGCCGCTTTTCTGATGGAGGCGAAAAGCAAAAACGCCGGTGTGATCGAGATTTAGGTGCACGTTAATCCCGCGGTCGAAATTAGTCCGGCGCCCTCCACTACGCCGCGCCTTATCGCCTGCCTTGCGTCGGCGCTTAAAACCCTATAATCAATCAGGTGATTGGAACCGGTAGAACACAGGCACCGTTGGTGTGTCAAGCATAGTAAAGTAAAAATAAACAGAAAAAGGAAATAAGGGCGCCCAAATATTGTAACGTCATGTATTCTGCCAAAAATCCCCTAATGCATTCCACAATTCTTTTTTGCTTAAGCGAAAATCGGAAACACTGCTCACGCCAAAGAGTTAGGTGCAAGCTGGTAACATTTTTCTGCACTACCGAAGCTTGATTCTTGATAAGAACGCGTGGAAACTTCAATGCACTTGGTTACGATTATTTCGCAATTTTACACGAGCGCAGTGCACGTTAGCAGCCACATATAAGGGATGCTGCTTTTCACTTTTTGTGCCTTATGACAGTGTCCACAGGTCTTTACACCGCCGGAGGTTAGCACAAACCGAATAGCCAACAGCTGCCAACGAGCAAAGCTCCTACAAGTCTGACCGTGATAGCCGAAAGGCAGAGGACAGCATCGCTGAACGCTGCAGTCTTATCATCGCAAGTCAAATATTGAAGAAGCTGCCACCGCACCAGCGCTGGTTTAAGTATCGTTTAACTCTCTGTGTGATACTCCTAAATTCAATTCATGCGTCTCCCGCGAACGATTTTAGCGTACTCTTGATAGAAAATATTGCAAACAAGCTTAAAAACTTTTTTACATACACATTTCTGTCATATTGCGGAATCTTATAGCCAGAACTTCTTTGTAATGGTGGAAAGTACGAAAAGTGTAAATTCTTCTATCGACTTTGCGTTCAATAAAAAGCATGCACAGAAAAGTAAGTGGTTGGCGATAATTAAACACATCTCAGACAATATCTGTGTGCAATGTCGCAATCTCTGATAGTTGGCCCGCACTAGCCAGTCGGATAGGAATACCACAGTCATAAAAGCGCTCGAAAAAAATTATCCCAGTCTCCCATTAAACCGAACTGGCTGTAGCAGATGAGGACGCGCAAAAGCCAAGGCTACGGTAAAAAACAAAACACTAATGGTGATTGACGCCACGTCATCGAAAAATGGCGCGCACCGGGCACATTGCTGTAAATGGTCAACTTCTGTGCTACAAATTGTACCGCAGCAAAAAAAAAACCAATGAAGAGCCGTGCTAGAAGCCTTAACAACCATAGAATAGGGGAGACCTGCATAAGACTTCTTGAAGACATGTATAAAGGACGCACGGGGAGGATAATCCCTCACAAGCAAAGCGATAAATTCCCGATACAAAAGGGAGGAATATGGGGTCATACCATCTCGCCATAACTACTCACAGCGTGCCTGGAGAGGTTAGTTAGAAAGCTTGAATGAGAAAACACAGGACTAATGGTAAACTGGGAATACACGAGCCATGTGAGGTTTGCGGACGACATAGTCTTGCTGAGTTAGACTGCTGAGCACATGCAAACAATATTCAGGAACTGCAATCAGAAAGTACGGCCACCGGGCTAAAAATAAATACG
The DNA here is from genome assembly GCA_013339765.2 of Haemaphysalis longicornis. Taxonomy (NCBI): domain Eukaryota; kingdom Metazoa; phylum Arthropoda; class Arachnida; order Ixodida; family Ixodidae; genus Haemaphysalis; species Haemaphysalis longicornis. Next base: position 191,253,927 of record CM023452.1, read on the forward strand.
AATAAATCTAAATGAATGAGAAATAAGCATGCCAGAACGCACCAGCTTACTAAACGAAATCAAGAAGAAGCAAAACAGAATAAGTACCTCATACAGATGGTAAATGCCAACCCAATTACGAGAGAGAAAGCCTGCGCAGAATAGATATAGTTTCGGGTGCACACAGCAGGCACTCCCAAATAATTGAATGTAAGATAACTGCGTCACTAAAAAGAAAAATATACAACCACTGCATACGGCCCGTGATGAAATAGTGGGCTGAAAGTGTCGCCTTTCTAAACCACTAAAAAACAAACGTCTTCTCAACGACGCATGGAATGAATAATGCTAGGAGAAACACTCGGAGACAGAAACGAGCTACCTAAACGAGAGGACGAACTAGAATAGAAGATATTATAATTCAAATAAAGGATAATAATGGGCATGGTTTGCGGATTTTGTTGGGACGAACCGAAAACCGGTGGACTATTCGTTTAACAGAGTGGATACCAAGAGATGGGTCCAGAAGAAGGCGAAGGCCATTAACGCAATCGAGGGATGGAATAAAGAAATTCCGGACTAAACGGTGGACTCAACCAGCGTTGGTATGTACACTGTAAATGTTTTCACGCCATAGTAAGCGGCTTCTTTGCGCCATAAGTATTGTTTTCATCACAAAGTGAATCTAAATAGGCGTGGGTTTCTTTGATACAAGCGCGAAGCAGGTTGGGAAAACACGCATTCGCTGTCTTTTACGCGTGGTGCAAGATTTCATGCGTGTAAACCGTAAAAATTACGCTAAGAAAAATCTCGCCCCAACGATCCCGCCTCTCCTAATCACGCAGATGAATATCCTGATACATATCCACAACGGAGCCGTGGGCGCGCTGCTGCATGTTGGTGGGACGCGTGGTTGTTTTGTTTATTTCGTCATGCGACGGGATTGAAAGGGGACACTCGCTTCGGCGATTTTGCCGAGAAAACGGAGTTTGAGCCGTTGGAGTTTGAGCCGTTGGAGCGCATCGGCGAAGGAGGCGGTTTGTGCGTCGTGTCTTTCTGCCATTCACGTGTGTACTGCACTGCGCACAGTTATCGCTTTTTGTGGTAAAAAGCGGCGAAGAAGGAACAGTCTGATGGGGGATTTGACCTTGATTGGGCGATGTGGTATGCCGCGCGGTTTCTGCGAGAGAACACCGATTGTCAACTCCCGGGAATTCTCGGGCGACACGGCGCCGTTCACTACGAACTTCACTTTTCCGGCCCAATGGAGTTCTTACAGTGGGCAGTCAGCTGTCATGCACTGTCGCTTGGAATATCCAGGTAAGCAAATTTTTTCCTGTCGTTTCTGATTATATATATTGAACTATTTTCTGAATAATGATTATTTTATTTTATTCTGTAGATTCCCCTATTGACCTCGGAAATTCGCATTACTTAATGTCAGGACTAGTTCTCTATCTAGCTTCTGTTGGACACAAATCACGCGGTCGACCGGGAAAACTGAGAAGAAACAAGGAAAGGGTACGTTTCTCATTTTAGCTGGAAATAGTTGCTTTCGTTCGCCGTCCGGTTTCCGACGGTCTCGGCGTATGGTGTTCCGCATCTTTGGCTTGTTGGTTGTAAACTTCGCGGCCGCGCTTGCGGCTCGCGCTGGAGGCAGTTCTCGGGCGAATAGGTGCTACACAGCGGCTGATAGAGCCGCTTGCTCTTTCCGTCCGCCCCAGAGCACTTAGAAAATTACGAAAATTGTTGGCTATCGCAAATTCACAAAGTCGACGCGCACATTATGAAGTGCTGAAAATTGTGTTCCATTGTACAGAACCGCCGCTTTAAGGCCGCATTAAAAATGTGCTCGTGTGTGCTGCACAGCGCGGCAGAAGTTTGCGTGAGAGTGCAAACGCACTGATTGAATCGGCTTTTTATCTTCGCCAGGTTTCAGCTATGGATACCGTTTGCCGGCAGACTGTGTGAGGCCTCGTGAAGAAGCTGGTAGTTGCAAATTGTTAAGTTGCAGCTGGACACCCCACTGGAAAAAAGCCTTCGTGCTGTGTTTGTGTGTGTGTTACATAAACAACCGTATTTCCCGAGCTAGTCACACCAACGCAGTCTATCCGAAACATGCCCATACTATTACATTCCAAAAGTCATTTTTTATACGCACATCCGGAGGCAGGAATGGCCTACCTGCTGCAGATGCTACCATCATTGACCAATATCCCGATTCAAGCACGCCACTGAAAAAGTGCTTCCATAATTAGTGTAGCCGTTCGGTTGCTGTCACTACGTTGTTGTAACCCTCCTTTCTAGTACTGTATCACACCCACGGCTTATATAGAAGTGCCGCCTTAATTACTGTAGATCGTCTGTTGCCGTTACCATGTTGTTACCCTTTTTTCAAGGGCCGTGTCATGCCCACCCCTCATGTAATGTCTCAATGGGACCTTTGAGGAAAAAATAAATATTATGTATCGGTATGCTTTCAGGCCATTACCAGGATTCGTTCGTGTGGTAGTTACACGTGATGGCATCGACGAAATCTTATGGGCGCTGAAAATGCGGCGCAATTCGTCGTTGAAACTACACCTCGCGTGAGTTAAGTTCATAGCAATCTTCACGTATTGCTTTAAAGCGGCATCAACAGTTCATCTGGAGCCATTTTTTAGTTCCCGCCTTTATTTCTCAGATTTCTCTGTTCGGAAGCTTTCTTGTAGGCTATTGTGAATAAAAAGTTCTGCTCAATTTTGGAAGGTGTTTAAATTTCGTTAACTCTAATCTTTGGTTCAAAATTTTAAGCTTCAAAAAAATTTCCACGAGAATTCCTCACCTATTTTCCTCACAAACGTATGGATATAGGTGCCGAAAGTACGCTCACCACAGGCCTAATGGGATTTGCTGGGTACACTTGTTTAATATGGTTCATGAACAGTTGTTTCTCACTGCCTTGAATGCCGCTTGGATTTATCAAACCCGAAATTCAGCGGCATTCTCCAAACACTACTAAGTTTGATAAATTAAGATAGTGTCTGTTTTGCCATACTTATATGCTTCGTGGGCGCTCCAATCTAGCCAGAGCATAATTCAGGCACAGCAATTATTGTCTTCGTTCAGCTTTCTTTCTAATCTATTTCTGACGGTCAGAGAAGCGTCTTATACACAGCTGAAGAATGCCGCATCAGGTAAGAATAATCCTCTTTTTAACTTAACTAAGCGTTAAGAAGGTTGCCAGTCACGGATGGCAAGCGAGCGCGCTTACCGTGATAATTCACCACTCCTAAAACAAGCGTGCAAAAAATATCTCCCACTCACGCTTGGCAAGCAATTACGATTTCCGCGAGTCACGCTTTGAAAAACACGTCACGTCAATGGCAGGTGTCTGTGGGATGCGGTGTACCTGAATTAGCTGATGACGGCGACAAGGACGATGATGAGGAATGATGTAGAGAGCAACAACTGGCAATGTCTACAATGAGTTAGATTATCTGCACCGAGTCTTTTGAAGTTCCAAATTTTCTCTCAGCTGGAATTTATATACACACATGTATTACGTCAAGCTGTTTAAATGAAGGGAATTTTCGGCAGGGCTGTAGGCAGTCTACATTCCCGGCATCGTTGCTATGTGATAAGTTGAGGCCCGATTTTTAGGCATTAAAAAGGGGGTTTAGGTGCCGCAGATAGGCAGTAAAAGCAACATTGTAGACCTCCAACGTTTTAAATATTGCCACCGTAAATATTATATAAATGCGAGTATGTGTGAACGAACACGTTTGCCATCTCTATCTTCTATACGAAAACCGAAAATGCTGTCTTTTATGATGGCACAAAAGCGCCAAAAGATGAGTGAAGCCGTTCAAATGTTCCATAGAACTTATAGACTGACAACGCTCAATTTACCCAATACAAGTCCTCTGGAAAGATTACAATGAACACTGTCGTTTGCGGGAGCGTCGCATATAGTCACAATGACAGACGAATACCTAAAAATGGCAGTACTGATTAGAATGCGCCATTTCATTCTACATTACCAATTACATTACGACGCAACAAAAACAGATAAAATGATAAGCGCAGGGGAGACGACGATAAATAAGGTAACACGTCTTTACACGAACACTGTTAGTAGACCTGTGGCAAGTGTCTTATCAAAAAGGTGTTACCGAAATTCTAGGTCGAAAACGTCCCAACACTGTGAAGAACTCTTACAAACATTTCAACTGATTTTTAAAAAACTATCCTTAGTAGCCTAAAGGCTATAATAATTTGAATGGAAAGTATGTGTTAATTCTGGATGGCAGAGTGAGGTTTAAGGCGTAAGAAATCCAGCTGCGGTGTAGTGTTTCGTTGTTGGCTGTTCAATATAGGTGTTATCTGCTAACAATGGCGTGTTTGCTGCTCAACTGCTGCATTGAAAATACAGTTGGATTTGTGCATGCTTCTTGAATCGAGGATGCAACGGCAAATGTTTAAAGAACTCTGTTTACAGAGCACGCGGAACGTAATCTCAAACTCCGTGTGACACCTGTTGAAAAACATTTGGCTTGCGATTACAATACTCAGCAACGGGACATTTGTGCGCACGGCAGACTGCACTCTTCTGGTTGACGCGGCATACCTGCTGTGTCTTACGGACTGATCGCCGCATCACCGAAAATTCGAAGGTGCGCGATATTCCCTGCCGCTGCATTGTTGAGCGACGCCGCTTCTGGTCTAGTTGCGCACCGTTTGCTATAATTGTATCCTCCACTTTCCTGCTCGCCCTATTGTCGGTGGCTTCTTCGGTGGCTCCGTTATATCGCAATGCCTCGACGCCGGAAAAAATGTCTCGTACCATTTCCGCACACATCTTCACCCTCACATTTTCTCCATACTTTCCACCTTCGCTTTCTTGCTACTTCTATCTGGTTTTTCCTCAGTTCCCTCTTCGTTAGCTAGGTTACAACGTATGGCGACGGTGCCGTGAAACCATAGAAGCAGGCGCTTATGTGCGGCGCTATTAAAATAGCAATCAACCACATTGCCCATACCTTTTATTTGCGTAATGTGCGTCTTTTGACTGAGAATAGACTTCTACTCGGAGGAGAAACGCTCCACGTAGACAGACGTTTTTTGTAGCGTAGTTGTACTTGAAGAAATGTGCTGGCTCCACCGACACAATGGTCACACATCACTCACCAGGAAGGACGCGCGAATGTTCGCAAAGGAGAGAAAATGTTTCGTTTTCTCCAAGACGTTTGCCAGTTACTGTTTAAGATATATTCTATAACTAGTAGCAGGTAACAACTATTCGCGCTTCCCTCCTCCTCCCCTGACCACTCTCCGTGGTTTCGTGTTCCCCGATTCACTGCACTAGGCACGTAAGTGTGGGGGCTTATCCCTGTGGGGGCCTCCCTGGTACATCCCATTTAAGTGCTCCCGGCAGTTGTTTTGCGGAAGTTGTGTGAACCAAGCAATACTGTTGAATCCCGTAGAGTTTAGAACAGTCGGTGTTGACGGCAACATTATTAATGATCTGAAATTGCCGGCTGAAAACAGGAAAGTGAGCCTATTATACAGCTGAATTTACATTTTTTTATTTATACGCAGGTAGGCACAAACGACAAAATAGTCATCTATAGCAACTACACAAACACCACTAAAGCCCTGCTTAGTTTCCCATTCATGTACATATATTAAAGAGAGGCGAGCGGAGCGCAGGAAACACAACAGGAATTTGTCTGATATCTGGTCGCTACTAATTAACTGGACATGCGAAGTTAGCCATATTTTTCGGAGCTGTTTACATACATTATACCAGAATGTAACTACTTTAGATTCGAGAAGTGCTGGGTAGAGGTGCAGTGTAAGTGTTTAGGTGTAAACGTGGCAGTCGGCGAAGTTTTTGGATAAATTATAATTGTGCGTTAGCTACAACTTAAAATAGCTGGTGCTTAACTCTCCTAAATGTAGTACCCTGGAGGCTTTGTGTCTACTTATGGTTTATCTTACTAGCGGCCTGTTCCCAATCGTTGTTTGTCAAATGTTGTTCGGGCAATCTAACATTTTATGACGCTGTTTTTCCAGCCTCGCCATTTCGTAGTGCATCCACAGTGACCGCTTGACGCATACAACACAGTTTAGGGCGAGCACGTGACCGAGCCGCACAAGTATGGCTCGAGCTAAACGGCTGTGGAAGCGTATTTCCGAATCAGCGGTGATACATTAACGTGTGTTACACCCCCCGTTTGCATTGACGAGCTGCCTATTCTTGGCGACTTACGCACGACGACATCTCGGAGCCGATGCGTTGCTCCGCGTCCATAAAATCTCTGGAAGCGTTCCTAACATGCATCTTAGCAGATACGGCCTACAACTAAGATCAGCCTAAAGCACTAGTAGTGAAAAAAGTACCCACAAATCAGGGCCACTAGCGCAATAAACACGATAACACATGGTAAACAAGGGTGTACTATTGCACGGACGACATTCCTGTACTCATCAGACAAATCGCTCGTGACTAGAGGGCGGAAGTTTTCTCGAGTGAAATTCAAAGCGTAAACTACCGTTCTGATGACCCCTGACATCTTATTATTGCCGCTGACGGTCTCGGAGACCATGCCTCTCCTCCTTGTAACCTTGGGAATACATGTCAGAACGGTAATGAAAAAGCTAAAATTTTGGCCTTTATTCGCGAATTCTGTTTCACAGGAGGGAAATATAACCTTGCCATCACAGGAGGGAAATATATTAACCTCAATCGCCTGAACCAATTAGGGGGGGGGGGGATCGCTGAGGGGGGGGGGGTTCCTAAAGACAATTTTATATACGCTAATAAATTGCGTTTATTTAGCGACCGCCCCGTTTATTTAGCGACCGCTCCAAAAACAATATACATAGGAGCGGTCATATTCATGATTGGAATTTGCATTAATTTTGGGTACGTTTTCCAAAGCAGGATAAAACATTCTTTGGACTATTCACGCTGAAATTGTATTAAGACGGCTATTTTTCATATTTCCGATTTAGGAGGGACTGAATATAACGTCTTCTACTTTGCAATAGCACGTTGGCTTACACCTTACTATACTTAGGAACAACCTTCTGAATGTTCTGCATCTAGTAGAAGGTAAGTACAGCACTGCTGCGGACAAGAGGTCGAAATATGATAATGAAGTAGCTGCCAAATCCTTTAGTCTGAGAACCTCTTGGCCCGCCAAAAAAATGCTTACAACTCCACGGGCTGGTTGGATGTTGGGAGGAGTGGGACGTAGAACAAGTGGCATACGGTACATCCCTGAAAACTCCTTTATATTATTAGTGCCCCAACGAATGCTACCAGCAAACCATTGTTTCTACTTATAAACATAAAGAGGTGACAAAGAAAGCATCTTATTCTCCGATGTTTGCGCGTAAGTGGCTGAACAGGCAGAGGTCGCCTGACTTCCCCGTACACTAATGAGGTTTTCAAACCAATGCGATCAGGGTCACGGTAACGAATAATCTGAGTGGCTGCACAGACTTCCAAATATCCCCTGCGCGCAAACCTTCATTTGGGCCGTAGTTCTCCAAACTTCAGCGAAACTTTCAGCTAGTGACAACGTTTAATTCAGTTAATTTATTAGCACCGTTCATAACACAGTTTAATTAAGTTAGATTCATTAGCACCTTTCCTCATTAGTTCGAGGTCTCTCGAGTCGGCATTATCGTACAAGAATGGTTTCGCTCGTTCGCATTCGGCACCCATTCAAATCTCCTCCCTCTCGGCTAAACGTTTGCACAGCGACTTGTCGGATTTCGCCGTCGCGCGAGGCAATCCATCACATGGTTCATGAACCGAACTGATAACGAGCGGCTGTGTTCTGATTACTTCAAGTTGGAACGTCGGGGATCTTTCAAACTTAGCTCGGGGTAAACTTAATCCCAAAATTTTTTCCTATTTCTAAAGAAATAGATGTGTGATAATGAACAGGAATCAAGAAAAAGTATCTTAGCAATCCAGTTGATTTGTGGAATGGTTTATGTATGGGTATAGTACTTTTTCAGGGAAATTCGAAGCCAAATATCTTAGAAGTAAAAATTATGTTTGACGCTTATTTTACAAACAAAGCTGCCTGACGTTAACGACTGGGACTTACCAAGCCTACACTCATTTTTTCAATGAATACCAATTAGACGTCCCAGTTGAAAAGTGCATGACACCCAGACAGCCAGAGTGGGTCAATAACTTGATGTCAAGTAATTCCTGTCCGGTTTTTCAGACAGCTGAAATTGTATAAATGAAAAAAACCAAATAGTTGATTTAAGCAGCATGGATGTCATGTTCGCAGTCTAAGCCTCTGGAGAAGTGCATGCTTTCTGGTTTACCTTCCAGCGCCCCGGTTGCGCGTTGGCGACGGCTAATGGCCGTATTCATATCCCAGATTAATTATTGTCATGTGATATTGGTCGTCAGTGTGATTCGCTTTTGTTATATCAGCAGGCGTGACGTTTAGCGGCACTCTTTCATTTGCTTTTCACTGGGTTTTATGATATACATTCCCTGTATCTCGCGTTGCGGAATGGGCCGCCTCATTCCATTCCAATTCTATTCCGAGGAATAGGAACTTGTCGTTGTTCCATTCCATTCAATTTCTCGAATTAAGAGAATTTAGCCGATTCTCACCCTGGAACTGACGGGCAGTTCAATTCCTTTTTTTAGTGGCACAACATAAAAACTGCCTGAAGTGCTCTATCAACTTATAGAGGAACGCTAGATGAAACTGACGTTATCAAACGCGTTGAAAACTGCAAACGTATGCAGAATGCGTCACTTGTCCCCGATTGGGGAGGTAGTAAGAGTTTGGTTACATACCTGGTGCAGAACAACTACCCTCTAAATGCAAACATGTACCATCCCTTCCTAATAAGGAAAATAGACAGACGTACGAAATGTAAAAGATCCTCGAACTTCCACTAAAAGTGCGTCCAAACTATTGTCAATCCTTCAAACACCCAAATCACAAGCGAACAACGAACCCACGCCAAGGTAAATGTAACTGGTAGCGAAGCTTCCATAGAAGCCCATACGTTCAGAAAATTGCGGCTCTTAAGGTTTACACGGGGCTTAGCGCCATCTACGTGAGCAGGGAACACTTCCGGCGGAACAAAAATTAAAGAGAATGTGACAAAAGATCCGGTCAGAAAGTGAGGTCATTTTGGTGGCATTAGCAGAAAATCCTCACTTCAAAAATGCCCTAGCAGGCCTCTGATCGCTGAGGGCTCATGGCATTGCCATCTGACGCAAGTTGGCGAGCCCTTGGCGTGTGTGCTTCAAGTCAACGCCAGCTTAACTTGTACAGACTCGTGACTAGAGAAACGTAGTTAAGCATAGTGTCGTATGATCCGCCTCGGTGTTTATAAAAACAACTTGCTTTTTCTCTGAATCTTTACTCGGTATTGATGCCTTGCACTGCTGTTTAAAAGCTATAAGTTGTTTATTTTGATTGCAGTGGGTAGCGAACTGAGAACCCCATGGGATACAGAGCACAAAATGACACTTGACCACTGTCCCCCCCCCCCCCCTTTTTAAAACGTGGCCACTCCTCACCCCCGATACGGATTTCTACCAACGCCACTGCTGGGTTTAATTGCGTAGCACATACGCAGGTTGCGTGCGTGCCTTAAGTGTACATCAAGTTTATATAATGCTCGCTCGGTTTGTGTACATCTGTTCTAAGAGAAGAAATAACGCATATTAATGCTATCATCAAGACATTTCAATTTTAGTCCAGGATAAACTTAAAACAACTTTACCACAGTCTACAAAATCAACACGTACACAATGAGTACAAAATGGTCGTGGCCACTACTACATGATTTTCTTTACTCGCCAAAAACTTTACTTTGCCGGTAACACATATCATTATGAGCAACGAAAGTCTCAACAGCAGAAGTACTTCGAAACAAGAGAAAAGAACGAGGACGTGCATCTTGACGCAGAAAACCGTGCCCCAGTAATGCCGATTCACGAAAGTGCAGCGAGCACACCGCAGCTGTCCCGGCGTCTTATCAAGTAGACATGGGTTTCTACAGAACTTCACTCAGCATTCACGCCTGCAATTTCCTGGTTGCATTGTTTAGGCAAGTGTCGCAACAGATAAGTAAAAAGAGGAAAAATGGATCGATGCAAAAGAAAGCGACGGCAGTATGTAAAAGCACATAGCAGGAAAGATCTGGCAGCAGCGCAGGACGGCGTACACAACACAGTACTACGATGAAAATAATGCTTGCGCATACAAGTGCGGGAAGCAACGATCACTACAAGCGTTGTAATGCAATAGAGAAGGCACTGAGATAGACAATTAAAGCGAATCGTTTAAATTCGAGTGGTAATACGCTGAGAAGTCCTAGAGTAATTGACACCACTTGCTCCGGCCAGCCTGAGGTAAAATCAAGAGATAACTGTGACATAACAAAGCTTTAGACCCATTTGTTTTTCGAAGCACCACCACGTCTTCTTACAAAATCCTCGTGCACGTATTAACAGTTCTATAGTTTCGCGTTACCTGTGGAAATGAGAGTAAAATGGTGCAGTGAAACGCCAGGCGTACGGGAGTTGCTTTTGCAACTTTGTACACCACATCATTTCCGTAGTTACCGAGCAAAGCGCTCCGCTCCAACCATTGGCAGCATCGCCCCGTAGTTCACCGTGCCCACCGGCCACGGCACTAAACCTGTTCACCGACGACACAACGCATCTCGCCACTCCACGCAGAGGAAAAATTAGGTGCACACATAATAACCAAGCAAAAACGAATGCAATTGCGCACCACGAAAACACACAAGGGGCGTTTCCTAGCAGACGAAATTAAGGAGCGCCTTTCCGAGTACTACAAGGACTGCATCACAGAGCAATGACATGTGCCATTCTTCAGAGGACGCTATCAAAAAGGCTTTTGAGAATGAACAACATTTTCATAAATTATTTGCACATGGCGCCAAAATAAATTTGATTCAGAAGTAATTATCGTTCGTATATATAACTGTTTTATTGCTGAATGAAACTTGTTTTTTTGTTTCTAGTGTTTGTTTCCTCCGTACCTAGTCGCACTTCAATCGCCACTCCCACAAGCCCCTTTGCTGATGTCGGTGGAAATAGGTTCTGAAGCGCTTTTCGCCCGAAGCTTTGCTACCATTTATGTTTACCTTTCCCACGCGACGCTGTTTCGCGCACTAAGTAAACGCATTTATGATCTAAATGTACAGGGCTACATGGCTTATGCGATGAACACATAGTTTTGTGCTCCGTCATCATAATAGACGCGTCTGTCGTTTTAATTAGAAAAGGTCTTTTTTGTGATTTTCAAGCAACCATTTTTCACAGTGGAAGCCCAGTTTCAGAGAGAGAGAGAGAGAGGCAGAAATGCTAAATTTGTGGCCCGCGGTTTTACTTTTGCGTCGTGTGTCCAGAGACGTTATCAGGTTGCTTCCGTGGAGCAACCGGTCGTGGGTAGATGTATTAGTTTTAAATGCGAATGCATTTATTAGCCGGGGGTTGTCTTGCTGTTGGCCGGCTGCGCCTGCACTCCAGCGCGAGCGCACGTGAGCGCGCGCCTCGTAGTTCTGCCTTCTTCGTCGTCGTCGTCGTAAATGCGAAATCGCAGGTGTTATCTCTCCGCCGAGCCGGTGGTGTGGACGTGTCCAAGCGCTACTTGCCCTTCAGCGAAGAACTGCGACAACAACGACAGGCGTCATTCGTTTCGATCGCAGTGTCTTGCTACTGCTGTGGCTGATGACGCCGTCAACGAGTACTAGTTTGCTCGAAGCGGCAAGGACGGCGAGTACTGCGGTGTTACTCGTGTCTAACGTGTATGGGAACTTGATATCGCACGCGTTGCCACGTCTCCCGTTCGAGACACGTCTCCGTACAAGGACTTGTACACCCTTGAGAGAGACCGTGTACCTCGCGAACCTCGCTCGAGACGCCTAGCTGGACGCGGCTATGGAAAGTGTGCGCGTGCGCTAAACCCTCTGACCCCATAGTCTTGGTTGGCGACTTCAACGTTGACGTCAAGAAGAGTGGCGAGTGGCTGGTCGAGTACATGCAGACCAGGCACTCTATGCATTGTCTCTCTGCCGCTTCGACACGTGTCACGGGAGTTGCATTGATCTGGTCTTTACGCGAAACTTATGCTTCTCAAAGACCCTTTGACCGTGCACTTTAGCGATCACAGGCAGTGATTGTGGCCGTCAGGTACAACGAGCAGATGCTAATTAATAATGATTACGTTCACACTCTCGTCATTAATTACGCCATTACTCGCAACACACTCATCGGTGATGCATTCGCATTTTGCACGATTCCCTTTGGGGAGGTGCGCGGGAATTTTTTTGACAGGCCATCGGCCCCCCTAAGAAAGCTTTCGCTTTAAAAATGAGCTGTGTCAAGCTGCCCCTTGTTGAGAAATAACTAGCGGGCTCCTGATACTGATTATGGTAATTGCAGGTTGGCATGTTCTAACGGTTTGTTCTTTGGCGACGCGAGATGAAGCAGCTATGGCGTTGATGCTTGCTGTTTACGTTTCGTTGCACATTCTGTCGCGTTCGATCTTGCTATCTCCTTTGTGTACCGTATTATGAACATGATGTGGGTAACTCACAAACATGTCTCACGGAGTTTTCTTTTATGTACACGCGTTCTAAATTTTTACTTGAAAGATTTCAAGTGAATTTACAGCACTGACCTCTAATGGCATTGTAGCAACGCGAGAAACGGGAGGGCAGCATCACGGAACACCGTTAACAGATTCTCATTCACCGTAGGAAAGTCGCTACTGCTTTCACGTTGACCTCCATTTCGCTTGTTTATTTTTCTCACTCCACCTGAGCACAATCCGTTAAATACAAGGAATTATTCATGACCACCCCATTTAAAGTGATAGAACCATTTCATGACGAGGGCTCTCGCAAAATAAACAAATACGGTCAGTCAGTTTATTTTCATGAACACGGAACCAACAATATGCATAGCACCTGATCAAAATTTTGAAACGAGGCCTTCCTGCCTGAATACATGCGATACTGCAGCTCTGAACCAGACAACTAAAGCTTCAGTATTCAGGCACGTCTGTAGGAAGGCGCGAAGGCCACGTGCACAGAAACACAGCAACCAAACCAGGAACCAGTTGGCAGAACTTGAGGAGAGCGCCACACATTCCGGTTGAAGCAAAGCACGTGTCGCACTGCTGAGAGCTGTCAAAACACTTGGAAACAAGGGCGCTGCTGGAGCCGGAACAGTAAGAAACAAATTCGCTTTGGCTGCTGTGTCTTCTGCATTGTTGTATTTAATATCTATTTTAATCGTATATCACACCTGCCCACTACAGTAGCAGAGCGTAGAGGTAGGATGCTCGGTAAAGACATCCGAAGCTTGCTTATTACGCCTTTGGTGGGTGTCGCGCACACAGCGCCCTCACCCACAATTTTGTTTTTGCTTCCTTGGTTTTGATTTGCTGGAGCCCCGGGGCCCCGCAGGAACAGTGGGACAGAGCGTCGACAGGTTTTCGCCGTATGCCAGGGAGGTGCCTACCGGGTCGGTTTACATTGTGCACCGGGCTCGCAGGGTCGGAGGAGAACGCTAAGCAGACTCGTTGTTTCATGTATATGTCCGAAGGCTTAATATTGGTAGCTCCAAGTTTTCGTAGCTTCAGATTGCGGTGAGAAACTCCACGGCTTCGGATGTGTTCCGTCCGTATTTTACACTCGCCCACCGCGACCCGCCGCGGTAGCTCAGTGGCTAAGGCATTGCGCTGCTGAGCACAAGGTCGCGGGTTCGATTCCCGGCTGCGGCGGCCGCTTTTCTGATGGAGGCGAAAAGCAAAAACGCCCGTGTGTTCGAGATTTCGGCGCACGTTAAAGATCCCGGGTGGTCAAAATAATCCGGAGCCCTCCACTACGGCGCGCCTCATCGCCTGCGTTGCGTCGGCGCATTAAAGATTACAATCAATCAATCAATCAATCAATCAATCAATCAATCAATCAATCAATCAATCAATCAATCAATCGTATTTTACACTCCTTCTTCTAGAAGATACACTGGGCCCGCTGGGCTGGGTACAAGGCGCATATCTCTTAGACGATGGTCGGCGATTGGCGCCACGGACAGTTGTACAAAGAAAGTCAGCCGCAAAAAGCGTGGCAAAGCACGAAGAGCCGACCCCTACTGTCGCCACGGCCAGACGCGCTTGCGCAGCTCAAAGATCACAATTGAAAGTTGCGCGAGTTGGTTATCACATTTTGGGAATAAGCGCGAAAAACGACTACACGTCGAAAAGACGATCGCTGAGTTTCCCAGGAGAAGAAGTGAGATGGCTGAACTTTCAGCGACAGTTAGCCTGAGTAGCTTTGGTGCGGGGGGGCGAGAGTCACTCCCGGGCGGCAATGTGCCGTATGAAGGCATGCTTTAAATCAGAATTTGCAGTGTATTCCACTAGTGGTCACTCTATCACTCTACTACAGGCCGGCTCTCAGGAAGCAATGTTCGCGGTGGCATAAAATGTTTCGCCGAGTTCAATTCAACTTCAGGTTTCGGTTATTAAGGGAGGTCGAGCGTCGTTCGAGTCCCTCCGTTCTATTAAAAAAACGTGAGCCTCCCACCCCCCCCCCCCCCCCCCGGTGGTCGTTGCATGATTTCACATCTTGTTGCTCTAAAACAAAAAACAAATCATGACACCGCGTAACGAAGACGATAGTTCAATGCGAAGTTCGATCCAGTTTTGACGGCCGCCTTAAGAACCTGAAGAATATAGGTTTAATTCAGTCCACAGGAATCGTTTTTAAATCGTAGATGTTGAGCAAATCGTTTAAAGTTTCCGATCCGCAGTTCAAATTCCAATAAATGCCGAACGTACGCGAGCGCGTTCATCGCGGTGATCGCCCGGCAGTTTAAAAAAACAAGGAAAATGCAGGGCGGCCTTGTAGGCGTGCCTTGGCGGCGACCGGCCCACCGTCCTCAGCTCGTGTATTTCAAGCACAGCCCAACCAATAAGGCACATTGGCAATATTGGCCAAAAAATTCAATTGTTGCCGTAACATTGGCCTACTAGCTCGGAACGCGAAAAACGCACCATAGCGTACGCACCTCCAAGGTGGTGTCTAATGATCATCACTTCCAAAAATAATGAAGAAGCAGAACGTTGACACTTTTAGCAAAACCGAGTAGCGAGTGACGGATGGACTTACGAAAACCCAAATGGATGGGGCCGTTATGGTATGTATTCAAAAAACACGAATGCCTATTGAAATATAAGCTTGACTGCATTTTCTCGTCATACGAAAATGTCTTAGCATCTCCGCTTCCCGCACTCTTCTTTTTATCCTGTCTCACATACCTTATCTCGCGTTCAGAGTAGGATATTTATCCGAGTACTTTAAATGCTTCCTACGGCAGTATAGAAGAGATCACGTAGAGGGATTGCATTCACAGTGAAAAAATTACAATTTTGTCACGAAGGGCCGTTGCACTACATTACTCTGAAGTCCTAATTCTTTTTGAAACTCTCCCCAACTACTGACACTCTTTTTCAAACAATTGTAGCACCTAACCGTGCAAGCCGATATCACCACTGGCCATCTGGAACTCTCAATAGGGAGATGGTATCAATGCAACGTGATTATTAGGTCGCTTTTTTTTACATGTTTCACCTTTTAAAAATGAAAGTAGAAATAAATTAATAAATGTTTTTTTAGGCATCTACCATTTTTTGACGGAAACGTTGGTTCAGCTTACTAAATCTCGAAAGGCTTGAACCATAGCGAAGCTGCCGCATTTCTTTTTGCGTCAGCATTGAAGGACGCATCACCATGCATTTGCGCAAGTTTGAAGAGTTTTATTTACGTAGTCCATCGTCGCTTTGCACTGTGCTAGTAGTAGTGATCGTCATAGGCATCGAGATCGTCGTGTTCCTCGGGCCAAGCATCGAAAGCGGCATTTGCCTATGACCGATAACTGGAAACTCCATTGGAAGACATTGGCTTCCGACCTATAGGCCACCGATAGTACATAAGGCAAACGATTGCTCTGGCGCCAAGAAGATCGTCACCGGAATCAGCGGCACACACAAAGCCCATTGGGGGCCAAGCTTCACCCAAGCGAAAAAACGACGCGGCTGACCGGCGTTCTCGTCGCGTTTCAATACGCCTGTCGTAGATAAACCGGGAACAGCGCGGCAAAAATGCGATACCAAACTGGTTACGCCCCAGTGTCATAAAATAAGGTCTACTAATTCCAGATTGCAGCGTATTTGATGTAGCGTTAATGTTCCGTTCTTTAGGCATGGGGCATTTGCGTGCCCTAACGCAACCGTCGCCGGTAGACTACTAGATACGCTACTATTGTTTGTGCTTTCCGTTCTTTTTTTTTCTCCATGACATAGGGGGTACAGGTGTCGCTCTGTCCCTTGTCTGTCTATAGCGTCAAAACACCGTTGTACGGTGCTCAGTCCCCTGTGACATGTGTTTTGGTGTCGGGTGCGCGTTTTTGAAGCATATTACGTCCTCAATAACGGCCGTTGTGTACTGCCGCACGAAAATATAAGAGCTTTTCACTCGTTCATGCCTAAACTGCGATGTCGTTTGTAACCGTTAAACCTTCTCGAATATTACGTAGTGTGGTGGGGATCTTGCAAAAAGTAAGCCGTCGCATACCGGGCTTCTATTTGTGTCACGGCAGTCCAGCTATCTTCCGCTGGCACCTCGCTATAATCGTGAAATCGTCTCTCCAACCCCCTCCCGAGAAACCCGTTATTTCTCTGCAGAGTGCCTCGCCGCTATTGTGCTCGGAAGACCGGCTGCCGCCATCGTGACTGTCCAGCTCGTGGCCTGAAGACTGGGGTCGTGATATGGTTGCCGTAATCGTGAAGCTCTTTGACAAAGTGAGGCGTAGTGAGATACCGGACTCGCTCGCAAACGCCCCCGACAGCCTACGCGTCGGCCAGGCGCTGGCGGAGTGCGTGATTACGGCGAAATGCGCTGTACGAAAAGTAGGCGAGCATAGAAAACAATATGAAGGGCAGCAGCCGATGCCAAGTTGAAACTTAGATCCTCGACGGAGGGAGTAAGAGATCGGGCCGCGAGACGGGGCGCGTGCCAACAAACGAGTAGGGTAATTTCCCGACTCCCGAATTCGTTGTAGAGGTTTAGGAACACGCACGGCACGCATAAACAACGCACCTTGGGTGAGGGCGGGTGATTCAGGACTTAAGACGTCACCTAAAGCTGGGGTACTGTGTAAACAATATTTTCAGTAAAATTCAGTTCCGTTTTTTCCAGAACAAACCAAGTGCTGCCGTATATAAACGGGACACTGTAAAATAAATTGCCGCATCCTGAACTTACGACTTAGTTTGATAGGAGTGTAACATGCTACATTTTAGGCCAAAATATTTCCCGGGTGAATTTTTAAGAGGGATGCTACGTACCTACTGCTTTAGTAATGATGTTGGTTTAACAGTGCAATGAATGCGTTTTTACGTATTACTAGGCTCTGCAGCTTAAGCGTGCTTCCCGTGGGAAGTTTTGCTATAGCAAAGGGAACCTCTCTCCGAAGCGAGAAACTCGAAGGATACTGCTCTTGCACTACACTTTTTATTTAAGGCTGATGGGTGCATATTGCAGAAAATTTTATTGTTTACATCTACTTTATTTTCATATTTTGTATGTATCTGAAGCAGCTAAACACAGCGTGAATTAGTTAGCCTTTATAAGCCTTATCCTTTTTCTGTCTAGTATTTTTTTTTGCCTTCAAAAAGGAAAAGTACTGAGGACTAATAAAATGTGTTTTCTATTCTTTCAATTATCAGTCATGTTTCTGGTGCTAAGCAAATGTGTGATGTGCGTAATAAACATTAGGCAACTAGAGCTGATGTGTTGTGTTGCTTCTTATTGAAAACTCACGTTTCGTTCCTGAAATTCCGTCTATTGTGCCCAGGGCCTATATTCAACTGCTACAAATACATCACATCTACAGTCCCAAAAAATCTCAAGCGGATTTGTTTTACGTTTTACCCAGTGAAATAAAACCTAGGATACTCGATCTATGATGCTCCGTGGTCACCCTACTTGGAATTACCCTTGATCTATCGCGAAAAACTTCAACTTTATGACGAAGTGTGGGCAGGAGATTGTTGCCCTCTTCTGCTTTTGCTTGTTCACAAGTGGGAACTTGAAAAACACCTCCACTTCAAATCATTATAACTATTTTAAAAAAATCTTCTAAAAGTCATGTACATTCAGTATACTCTGTGTAAATTCTTCAACAGAATTGCAATTAAATTGTTCTTTTATACAGACTGTTGCGCAAAAATTTACTCAATGCGGGTATAAAATTATCTATTGCTACAAATACTCACGTAACATTGTTAAGTATAAAGCGAATTCAGGCCGCAAAGGATTTTATACAATCGATATTAGCCATAAAGACAGGCCAGAAAATTAGAAATGGGAAGGGAAATCGCATGGCGTCCACAATTGGGCATTATCATGCCAAAATGTTTTACCAAGCATTGTCCAATATTGGCCTTCCCGAGCTTGTCCATTTGTTGGCTTGTCGCCTTTGCCCAACACCAGCCAATAATGGCGGCCGAGGTATAGCGAAGTTCGGAATCAATGGCCTTAACGTTTCGCCATGCTTGGGTTTGGCACTTTCTGCTGCTTAGGATTATATGGCCGGAAGCGCTTGCTGACAGCTGGGGCGCAGCTGCAGTGCATGCCTTCACGACGGGTGCCCGCCGTTCGTGGAGCCGCGTGAGGATTCCGTGGAGCTGGCGTTGCAGCAGCTGTGGTGTCAGCTTCTAGCGAGCGTGAGGACCTCCCTAAGGTTTACGCCTTTTTTTGGCTAAAGCCGCTCTCCCAGCCGGAGACGTTGAGCGGTCGCAAAGAGGTACTCCCACTTGAGTAATCGCCATTTGCCTGGTATTTGTAACGCGTTACACGTTTCTCATTATGCCCCACCGATTATAGCTAGCTACAACAACTCCGCGATTATTAACTAAGAAAGATGCAGCGTCAACAGTTTGTTGTGCGTGTCGTTCTTCAAAAAAAAATACAACTGGCAATTTCTCTATCACCCTTTTGTCCTACTACCGCCCGTTAAAAAACGTGGGTTTGCTAATTGTGCCGCAAAGATATGATCTGCTGCGCAGCAAACTGCATAACACACATTGAAAATTTTCCCTTGCGCTGAAATAGACGCGCTTTGTTAGCTGTATTGCACCCATCAGCTCCCACATAAAATATAGCATGTGATGTGAAAAAATATGTGACGGCTGATAACCTAGTTGAACCCTCAGTTTTCACGCAACGGTGTAATCAGTGTCGCATCATGGCGGCGATGGGAGCATTCCAGTCTTCATATTACCAAAATGCCAAACCGTTTCCGCTCACGGAGAAGCCACAGTCACTGTTAATTATTAACAATGACTCTGGCTACTCAGTGAGCAGAAGCGGTTTGGCTGGTTCGGGTGAAAATCGTGACAGACTGCTCCCATCCAGAACAGCAATCCTGACTGATGTAGTTTCGAAACTATAACTGCCTTTATCTTAGCCAACCGCAGAAACCACTGCTGCTCACTGACTCGCCAGCGTCGCTTTCAATAATTAACATTGACCCTGGCTAGTCAGCGACCGGAAGCGGTTGGTCCGGTCGGGTTTAAGCACTTGGACTGCTGCCATCGCCGCCATCATGCGACACTAATTAGACCATTCCCGTGTTGCTATGTGGGTGAAATGTCTGTTAGACTGCTTCCCCGCCATGACATCGCTTAGCCGGTTTCCTTGGAGGACCTTGCGAAGCTCCTTCCTGTCCCTCGCTATACAAACAGCATCCCGTTCCTTCCGGTTTGACTTTCATCGGCAAAGGAAGCCTGTATTTTGTACGTGGCAACGACCACCAGTCCTTCTGGGTGCCGTATTCAAGAATCACATTCGGTGAGCTATCTTTCTTTTAGAATCCGAAGCACTAACGACGGTTTTTTTAATGGAACTTTCATCTTTGGTGTTTAAGGAGCAGCCATTTCATCCGTTGACAGTGCCAGCGCACACGTAATGTCCGCCGTCAACACCATCGACCAACTGCGCGGCCAACCGCAGAACATGCTAACTTGTTATGATGCCCTAAAACGGGAAAATGTCTTTTGACAAATACCTTTTAATAAAATTGTTGCTCACAATCCCATTTTTTTTATTAGAACGTTCTTTGCTACTTCACAACGCCTTATAAAAATTAGAGAGACAAGGTTGTCGCCTGGGAAAGGACGGTTTTGTCTTTCGCAACACATCGCGAATCAGAACGCTAGTGCTGCCCCAGATTAAGTTGTCCCCTTAGCGCAGTTTTTTTTTTCGTCCAGGATTTTTGTTCCTCCTTCTTGCGTACAAAAACACTCTGAAATTACTATAAACCGTTGCTATGGTCAAATAGCGGTGTTTCTCCTTCATTTCACCACACTTGGACCCAGAGGCATCGTTTCGTGTACACTGTCAGGGCCGGATAGCGCCAGATTGTGACGTGAGAAGATGAGCAAGGTGACGCGAGGCCCTTACCTATTTTTATTATCATTACCAATGAATATCTTTACTCCGGAGAAAAGTTTACGAGTGTTCTTGCGTTCCCATTTCAACCTTCTTCAATCCTCCCTCGTCTCTGTGAATTCAGGAACCCAGCCAACAGATGCATCGAATTCCAAAAGTGCTTTATGCCCAGTTTATCTCTCAGCCTTTCCTTCTATTTTCTTCCCTGTCCATTGAATAAAAATGCAAGGAATCTTTAAACCAGAAGCGAGTATCAATTAGGAAACTCATCTGACTGTGGATACCTATCTTCTCATAAGCATCGCGTCGTACGATTCCATCAGGTAGGCTTCAACTGAAGATTAGTACTCATTTTTAGTGCAGAGATCATTCTTATTAAAGGTAAAAGACTTGGTTCTGCACCACACTGTATTTTTCCCTGTTCTTTTCCTTCGCTTAAGGCACCTGGAAAGAAACTTGTTTGAACCCCTGCTGAAACTCCACCAAGGTGACAAAATTGTCTTAGCTTGTACGTTTTCTGATTCACAGATCGGTGCCATGTACGACGCTTCGTATTCTTATATCAACTTCGCACTGCCTTCTACACACACATGCTACGCGTGCGTACGCGCGTACTTTAATGTTTTTTGAACGGCCGCCAAAATAACGGGCATAATTTCGCAAGAAGTCTTTCCCTAATTTCTATTCCTAAATATTTCGAGCATGGCTAGAGCTTGCATCAGTTGTATATAAGTATGTACTTATTTCTGTAATTATTCAAGCACAAATGCGCATGGACTCTTTATAATTCCCATGGAGGGGACTGGCAGGTTTTACACTTAACGTTTGAATGCTTTCGAGCTTTTTTAATCGGTCAAAGACCTAATAAGAACACCCAATCGTATGCTCCCGTCGGTATAGCCTTTCTGCTTGTAACTGTGCTGTTTGTATATTTTTCATAATGTTTCACACTGTTAATTTTAATGGGGAAAAATTCCTGTGTATTTGAAAATTTTTATCCATAAATTCTAATGTTTTAGAAATTATCGCCTATAGTACACTCCCATATCAATGTCTGTACACGATTAGGCCTTTGGTATTCACTTTCATCATCATTCTTTTTCCCAGTACTTTGTTCTGGTTCAGATATGTAACATTTTTCTTGATTGTCCGTCTTACCCATTTTCCTAACTTTGTGCTTGACATAAACATCGCCACGCGCATGGCAATTTGCCCGCGCAAAAAAAAGTACCAAACGTTACTATATGTCCATCCACCTATCTACAAGCAGTAAAGAGAAAAAACCCCGAGAAACAATTCCACATACCGATCTTGCTAACTAATTCAGAAACCCATAGCCGACAGCGGAAGACTTTGCGTCTGTAAAGTAAGTTAGTATGATGTATACTGCCCTAGAAGCTAAATTCCGGATATTTGCCAGTCACAATTGTAAGGCAGTGACTTCGGATCCCAGCAGCCTCTTCCCAAATTCTTCCTTAACACCAAACCAGTTAAATATTTACTAACCTATTTCTTGTAGCACGTAAGCCATACAGCCTGTAATCCTGAAAATGATTTTTATGGCTTTAACATAAGAAACCCATCTGGATACAATTTGGAATATTTCCAGCGCAACAGCAACTATTACCCACGGCGGTTTACACTGTTTTCTTGTCGCACCCTTTACAATCCCAAGGGGTATTGTCTTCTCCTTCTAAATCTTTTAGAAGGGCCAGTATGATTTTTTTTTTGACCTGAGGCTCCCTCTCACCAGAAAAGGGGCTCGCTCTCATAGACCTTAAAAGTTACCGTACATTGATGTATTGACGCAACGATTACGCTAAACTTGTGTTACTGTAGTTTGTTTCATCATTCTTTCTCAACAGTTTTAAAAATTTTCTTGCAAAGGGTGGGCACTCACCTAACGCAGACACAGCTCTTCCATCAAATCTTGACGCTTTTGCAATCGTAGCAGTCGGTTTCGAGTGACAGGAGAATGCCATGATTCCTTTAAAAATTTGGCACGACAGCGCTTACCAACTCGCCGACCTTCTTAAAGGATTTTATGGCTATACTGCATACGACAACCAGAAATTTCAAACAACAATTGCAACGGGGAACATTATGTACAATGTGACATTATGCCAAGGTTGAAACTTTTGTGTTGTGAACGTCTAACTTTAGGCAAACGCTCAAAAAACTGACGCTTTTTTTTTCGAATCCATCATTTTTCCCACTTACGGAGCGTATTCTGCGTGTTGAAAAACCTTTCGCGCCTACGATTTACATACGAAAGGCGGAACATTTTTAAAATTTGCTGTTATTCCTAACTGATCTAATATACTACGCTGCGTAATTTAGAAAACGCAGTAAAGCTTCCTTGGTTTAAGATTTTCTGGACTGGCTATGATTGGCTACTATATTATTAAGCATTGTTCTCAAGTTTCATATATGGAAACCAAGAGCGATACCACAACGCCTAGTTAGGTATGACCCGTAAGGATTTGTTCAATCCCTACCTCAGCCTTTTTCTTGATCTCGCCTAGATTGCTAGCTGATTGATATTTATCTCTTAATGTAATATTGCTTTATTCAAGCACGTTACGGATGACCTTGGAGCGCACTGTTAAGGAGTTGCGCAATATGCGCCAGAGCATACGTGTTCGAATTGATGCCTTTAAGTGCATGGCCAGACTCCTCACCTAATGCAGCCACTGAGGTTTACAGTAAACAGTTCTCAGGAGAACGAGCTTTTTACAGAGCTCGGCCACTCGACCCTTAAGCAGGGACATCCGGAAAGAAAAGCTGCTGATGTGGCCCAGTGTTCGCAGTGAACCTACTTCGCTTTGCAACCAGTTGTAAAGCGGGTGTACATTCAGGCACGCCTCGTGACTAGAGCGCCAAACAGCCTGTCGAGGGCAAACATGCCTGGCATTTACACAAGAGTGGCGATAATTTGGAAAGGGTACCTTGTCCGTGATGTTGCGCCCTCCACTGCTGTAGAACAATTTGGCCTGCCTGTGGGAAGCTGGAAAGAAATTGCAATTTTGAATAAACGACTGCTTCAGTGTCTGCACAGTGTGATTGTTGTCAGTGTTAATAAAAGACTGCCGGTATGCATATTAATGACAAAACAATACATTTTTCATGTTCGTGAATTCTGAATAGAAATTTGGTGCGTGTAAAGAACAATGCACCGTGCCTTGGGGCTCCACTATTCCACCAGTGAGATATGTCGCAATTTTCTCAACTCAACTATGGCACATAATACCAAGAGACCCCCCCCCCCGCCTCCCGCCGAAAAATAACGGCAATCTAATTATCTCGGAGACCGCGGACGTCGCACGGGCACACCTTTTTTATCGGAGGGAGGCGACAATACAAAACGAGTTGACTTTGAGACGGCGAGGGTTCTTACAGATTCTGAAATGCATGCAATGGAGGCCGTGGAAGAATAAAAGGCCAGTACCAACCAGCCGATAGGTGACGAACCCCCGACGAAGGCACCGACGCATGCTCCACAGGCATGGGTAAAAGCGATCGAAGCTTAACAACAACACCGAGTGGCCGAAGAAGCCACAACTGCCGCTTAACGTGACACATTCTGTGCGTCCCTGCGCCTTTAACAGTGAACCCTCATGTTCTCGGACTGTGCAGCACAACGGATAGCCGTCATCGGAGTGAACTGAGCATATACAAAGAACAAAAACACGGCCTGCGCCTTTAAAAGTGAACCCTCGTGTTCTCCGTGCTGTGCAGCACAACGGATAGCCGTCATATGAGTGAACTGAGCACCTAGAAACAACAAATTCACGGCGCGGCACCACTCCAGAAATGACTGCCGTCGCTTAACCAAGTGTTCATTCAGTTGACCGTTGTACTTGGCTCGTGGCGTGTTTCATTCTGTAATATGGGTTCTTTATATAGGCCACTTCGCATTCCTAGTTTAGACGGAAGAGAGCCCGGTTCTATTCGCAAGCAGTATTAGTTGCGAAGAATTATGGACGGCAAAAAAAAAACATATAAGGGACATTGAAGAGATAAGAATGCAAAGCGAAGTCAACACCGAGGGCACGGAACCCCCATTCAATGGCCGTACAGCGTTTGCATGAGTGATTCTGCAGAAAATACTTGTGGGTGTTGTCTTCTGTTTAAATATTTAATTCGGATAGGTGCACAAGTAGTTACTTTAGGCGAAAGTGACGGGCTTGTGTGTTGTGATTTCAAATACTCTGGAGTTTTTTTTTCGTGCACTGTGTGTCCATGTACCCATTGTTACCCAGGATAGGCAGTCTTTTAGGGTTGTCTGTTTATTTAAATCATTAAGAAACGATAATTATTTCATTCCATCTCCGTGTGTGCGCGGAGAGACAGAAATGCGACACCGCGCGAAACGAGGAGAGTACTGGGTTCCTGACAGATGTTCAGGAAGAGTGTGAATTGGCAGATATAACCCGCTGTGCGGTGAATATAAGGGCTTTAAAGTTCGCGCGAATGCAGGGAACGAGCCTCGCGCGGCGTGATCGTACATAGATATATTCTGGGCACGCCGCGGCGTGCAAAAACAATAGGGTCGATCGCGTTTGGTTGAGAGACCACTGCCTGGTTTCATTACTGCTGGGCGAAACGAGGAAATACAGTAAATCGTTCAAGCTGGTAAGTTTGGAAAATAAATGTTAAAATATTGCAATACACCAGATTTACTGAAACCGTCCAGGAAACAGCGGAAAAACAAGCAATGAATGCAATCAGCAGCTGGCGGTACATAATGATGTCATTCAGACGTGAATCCAAAATTTTAGCGATGGAGAGGTGGACATGACTTAAAGGGCAAGAGGGGGAATTAAAAAGCAAACTCAGACATATTCTCCAACACGTATTGATGCTCGAGAGCTGAATGCCTGGTACATACAAAAAAGATATGAGAACCATTAAAAACTTGAGAGGACCGGATAATGAAAGACGTCGACGAGAGATGGGAGGGCGAAGGACGGAGTCTTGTTGGCCGGGGAAGCGCCAACAAAGCAAGCGATAAACATCGAACACCGGTACGAGAAAGGCAATGTTTTTTTGAGAAATATTTTAGCAAGACGTGCTTACCCGTGACTAATGGAAAATAAAAAATGCGTCCCACGACCATTACAGAGATTTTTTTAACCGCATAGTTCGAAAAACTAAGGATTTTAGGCCGGATTATCTTGCAGCCACGCCGAGATTACACAAACAGGCGAAGGACGAGTTAGAGCGGCCGATATCACTGGGTGGAATTCAGAAAGTTATATTAGAGTTAAAAGTGGGGAAACGTCGTAGGGACGTGACGGGCTTGGGGCGAATGTTTAGGAAAGGTTGTCCGGCAGTGTATCTCTCTTTTTATAATTGTGTTATGCAAGGCGTACGAGTTCGAGGTATTGACTGTGTCTGTCGCACGACACGCCGTCCTCATACCCGAATCGGAAGACCCTCCTAAACTTCGGTCCCTACTGGATACCGAACACTTATATTGGCCAAAGTCGACATACAAATTTTTATCAGTATCTTAGCGCAGGATTTGCAAAGTGTAATTAATTTACTAGTGCCGTATCAGACATGTGCCATACAGGGGAGAGGTGTAGTGAAAAATATTCATGTGGCGCGCAGTTCTGTTCCGTCCTGTGACATGGTTGGGAAGAAAGGGATCGTATTTTTCAAATTGATATTGACAAGGTACTGGACCGATTGGGCCATGAGATTCGTTCTTTTAAATCACGAGTAATAAATATTGGTGATGTTATCTTGCACGTAGCGCGCATGGCGTACACTGGCTGGTCTAGACAACTTACAATCGAGAGGAATGACACGAAAAGGATCACAAGGTGTCCAGCAGCCATGCTTCTTTTCGCAATTTTCCTGAGACTTTTAAGAATAATTATAACAGACTACATTGTTATTGTTGAAACAAAAATGAGGTTAAGTTACTGGTATACGCGGATGAGGTGGCGGTATTGTTAGAACGAGGAGACTGGGAGTGCAGCCATATCGATAACTAAAGATTGTTTTATTGTTTCTTACAGCTGCGTTCTTCTGACAAGCTATTCGCAATTTTTTACGGGAGGTCGGAGTCATTACCATCTGTATTAGAAAACGTGTTTTGTTACCGTGACCGTCGTGCTATATCGGCGTTCTCTTGTGCAGCAGAGTTCACCAACATAGCGGCATCAGGATAGCGGCGAGTATTCGAAATCCTGAACGTAGAAGATGCGCGGGAAAACAACAAAGAGGGTGGGGGGGGCAACAATTGAAAGCGCCATGGAAACGTCATTTTTATGTTCTGACTACATGAGTAAACCGTGTGCCATCTTTCGTAGAAGGATACTTGAAAACAACGTATGGCATTGAACCATTGAATCCCCCTGTGTAAGAGTGCCCAAGAGATACGTATTGAAATCGGTTGCCCATAACAGAGGGAGCTGGTTTCCTTTTTTACGACATTGTACTGCGCAACATTCGGTGCCGTCAAAGGTGAGGCCTTTATCCTATGTTTGGTGGCTTTTTAAGTATTCATAGGTTTCAATTATATCAACGTGCGATTAATTTCAATTCGGGAACCAAATTCTTCGTATGAAAAAAAAGTGATGTTCTTGGATTGAGCCAAACAAATACCTGCTCTTAATAAAATGTTGGTGAAAAAAAAGGAATATGAACACGCGTTGTGGTAGGCCATCATAATCATATACAGGCAACCACTCAATCCTACACGCACTGTTGCACATTTCACCACTTCTTCGCTAAGGCGCTCTCGAAGCACTTGTTACTGAAGTCAGCGCTTTACACAGTGAAAAAAAAACTCTGGGTGTTGAAGAGGAGCAGCAAAAGTACATTCAAAGTTCCGTTTGAGGTTTCAGCTATAATAACTTCCGTAATGATAGGTATTCATTCTGGGGTGCACCTATATCCAAGCAAATAAGATGTTGAAATAATTTTTACTGCCCTCCTTCCAGTGAATAAAAACTGCACCGTTCTGTTCTAACTAAACCTTTCTGAGAATCAAAACGGCGTCGAATTGCGTCTAAATCCTAGCTGACAGTGAGTACAACCGATTCTGGTACCTTCAAAGACGGAAGTCACAAAAAAGTACTTGCCCGTGCGGCGATGTTTTGCACAAATAACTAAAGGCGTCCACGAACGTTCAAAATCCATACCTAGCGCTATTTATACGATAAAAGTACTATTGTACTCTTTTTTGTTGCGTGTATTGTCTAGACTAGAACGGTTCCGTTTTCTTGGCGATTCTCAAGTACTCGTTTTGAAGCAATAAAAGCCCGGTTTCCGCCACACGCCATGCGCCCAGAGATATTATAAAAAGTTTCCAGTAGACCAACCGGTTTATGAGGAAATGCATTGGTTTTTTGAAGGGATGCGAATGATCCACCTAAGAAAGCTTTTGGTTTAAAACGCCGTATTTTCTTTCTGCGTAGCGGAGCGGTGATTGATTTACAATGACGAAGGCCGTTCTTGAGGGTGATTTTTAAAAGTGATGGCTGATATCCCGGCTTTGCAATGCGAAAGCCTTAGGCGTTCTCTTCTCCGAAAAAGCCTCATACTTAGTGTTCTTGTCCTCCCTTCAAGATAATTGCCGCCGCAGTAAATAGTGCAAAAATAAAAATCTGTACGATGCGATGGGTTTTCAGCACCAGGCAGTCTGTACAGTACTGGCCGAGTGCCCTACCAACTGTTTTATATCTACACGAAGCCATAGTAGAACAAAAGTTGTCGTCGTTGTTATTCTTCTTTTCTTCGCGGCCCCCACATACTTGGGGATCGGCATTATTGAGGAGCCTTGATGAGCGAATCTTCCCGCTTCATAAAATTAACAACATTACTTACTGCCAACATAAAATTGTATAAAAAGTCATGCATCCATCAGTCAAACGATGGCGATGGTTAAAAGAGACACTTTCTCGGGTGAATTCTTTGCTTGACGTCTAAGATTAGCAAACCGCTGCGAGCACGCCAAAATGGAGCAGTTCGATAGACGCCGGCTTCATAAGATGGGGTACCCAGGTTTAATGCCGGTGACGGGAAGCTGTATTTCTCAGACTTCATTTTCGTGTTACAGACACCATCATCGAAACACTAAAGCTTTGCTATAGTAATGAAGGTTTCTTGGCGCCGTAAAGAGATGGCCCGTGTGTAGAACCATTTCCTTGCAGATGTTATTCACGCTAAAAGATAATGAAATGGGCGCGAGGCCAGGGACACGAATACAATGTTACTTTTTACCGAAGTTGTTATTAACATTTCCAAGTTTTTGTGTTCAAAGCAGGTAGGGAACCTAATGGCCCCGAATAATTTTTAGCTTGATGACATTAAAGCTCTAAACCCACTTGCGCACCGCAAGTGACCAATGTGAACCTCAAAAGTTTAATTTTTTCAGTTGTGCATTGCAAGTTTATTTGGATTCAAGTTCATTCAAAGTATGTTTTTTTTCAAACCCTCATTCGCTCTTGGAACACAACCCAGTCGCAAGACATACCAAATCGATTTCTGGCTATGTTCCTCATCAAGCGCATCGCGGGGGCAGTCACGTGCGAAATGACATGGACGCAAAATGGAGATTTTCTAAACTAACTAACTTTGATTACACATAGAGGAAAGCAAAAAAAGACGGCATGCTTAATGTGCTCTACTGTGCTTATTTGCCATGCTTAGTGTCTCAGATCCCTTCGTTTCAGCGTAAAATCACAAGGTTTGGTGAAGGCACACTAAACAAGATCTAGAGATTATGTACCATGTCTCAATGAAGCATTCGCGCTCTTTTATTTGGCGCTTGGAAAAGTTTTCAAGAGTTCGCTGATACTTAAAACTTCTCTCGATAGAGAGGTATAAGCGGCAAAAATGCGGAGCAGCTTTTAAGCAGCTCGATGCAGTTCTCATTAACAAAAACGTTAGGACTACTGAACCTCCTGCAGCAACTTCCAACAGCACGACCGCGTCTAACATAAAAGTGTCGGTTTGTGGGGGCAAACTGCTTAGGCTGAAGTATTGTTTGCTGCTTTCATCACAATGAGCCTAAGGTTGGCCGCGAGACAGCGTTTGAGTAAGAGGGGTGTTCAGAGGCTGGTTTGCGTACACTGTGGCTTGGTTTCGCAGTCAACTAGCAGGAAGTAGGCTGCAAACATTCTCCGCTGCCAGAACATAAATGACGGCTTAGTAAAAGCCATAGATGCCGAGAATGAACACTTCGGTCGAAACAAAAGGTGAACGTGGTCATCTATATTGCGCGGTTTACTTCTCGCGCGTTTTCTTGCGCCTATTTGAGTAATGCATACCTGCACCACTGGGTCAAAAAGTGTGAAACTAAGTGAAACCCCTTGGTTTTTATTCGTATTCTCAGTGTTCTTTTTTTACAGCCAGCCTGTCTACGGCTAGAATCGATCAGGCGATGGCCTGCTCGAGTGTTGACCAGAAATAACAAGAAAAAAAATCACAGAGCGGCGACATTTTGAGAGGAGACCGCATCTCTTGCTCCTCAAAAATTCCTTTCCACCAGGGCTTTCATGCATACGGACAAAGCCGACTGTAAAATATTCCTGTAAAACGTATTATTATTGTTCTGGCTATCCTACATCTGGTGTTGCAAGGTGAGCTTGGCCATCTACGCAAAGATATTGGTCATTGCCCCACTTTAAGAAGGAAAGTTTGGCATCCACTTAATGCAGCGGTGCGGATACAACGGAATGCTGTACAGCTTTCTCTGAAATTCGGCAGTTGAAAACAATTTGGCCTGACCCAAAATTCGAACCCGGGACCACCGCTTAACTGGAACCGTCGCTCTACGAACTGATATAAACAGAAGGCTCATAGTTTCTAGCGCGAATGCGAATTGGTTCGCGACTTGAAGTGATGGACAGGTGTTAATCAACGAGACTTAGTGGAAGTTCACGTGGTGGTTTTCTTGCGGATTCGAACGACTTGACTGACTGGATGTGATGAACAGGTGTAAATCTACCAAATTGAGTGGAAATTTTAGGGTGGTTATATTGAAAATTTTAATTTTCCTTTTAAACCTCGCCGACAAACACCTTCCCACCAGTTCGAGTCATTGTTCAATTCACTCAACAAACTGCCTGCCTCCTGGTTACATCAGTTGGTAGAGCGACTGAGCCGGTTATGCAGGGGACTCGGGTTCGAATCCTACACCAGGACGAAGTTTTCTATCAACTGCGAAGTTTCCGAGAAAGCTGTAAAGCTTTCCTTTGTAGCCGTGCGGCTGCATTGAGGTAGATGTCATATTTGTCCTTTGCACTAATGTACTCTACGTTGAGGCTGTATTCCAAATCTGGTTTATTAGCCCTCTCTCCACTACTCTCCATCGCCACGTCCTTCTTTCCTCAGTCGTACATACTTCTCACAAGGAGCCTCTCTCTCCCAATTGACATTTGCGAATCCCGCGCGCTCTTCGGCGGCAACATGTGCGAAGCGCAGCACTCTGCGACGTTAGGGCGAAAATGTGGTAAAATTACACCCATCGTTCCAATCTGCCATTTCTGTGTCCTTAGTCAGTAACGTAGAGATCTGATCACTTCTCTTCTAATGTAACATGGCAGATCTCCAATAGAGAAGAACACCTAAATAGCAGTTCCCCACACAGTCCAACTTCGCTGAATTATATCTTCACAGTGTAGAACACGTTGATATTTCGATAGAAACGAAATATAAAATTCTTCATGTCTTCGATGTTTATGTGTAAAGTAACTGTCCGTAA